>JBCJKH010055359.1:5494-15712 GCA_039877255.1 Loriculus beryllinus | reverse complement strand
CGAGTAGAAACTGTGTGGCTGACTGGGTTTAAACCATGACACAGTCTCCTACTTCTTGTCCCCTTTTTCATATTTTTTTCAGGCCAGAAAATCCTGCAGCCTCTGAGTCATTAAAAACATTTCATTAAATGCTTTGAGGGAGTCATTTTTTGCATTATTGAAAAAGAATCGGGAAACTCTCTAACTTTCATAGGGAGTTAAAGAGAGGGGAAAGACAGACTAACAGTTGTCATAGGGCAGGTTATAAGTAGTCTCCCACAAGCAGATGTCCCAAGGGATGACAGAGATACTAGGCTGGATTCAGCTGCTGTGCCTCCACAAACTCGTATTGCAACCCTAGCTCTGGGGCTCGGTTTTGCAGCTGGTGCTCTGGGTTCAGTGTTAAGTCAAAGCCAATCACGTCTATGGATCCCGAAGACAGCAGCCTCTGCTTCTGCTGCTTGCAATGATGAACTTTTTTGCTGAAACTTCCCTTTGCCTGTTTGTATTTTTGCTTTTTTCCTTTTTCTTTTTCCTTCGCATTTCAGATTAGCATCCATTCTTTGGTTCAGTCATGTGCCCTTTTCTCCTTCTCTAAAATAATTAAGGCATATATATGCGAATATATTTTCACTTTTTGCTCAGAAGTCAGCACTAGGATGAACTCAAGCATGCAAAAAACAGGCATGTAAGTGTCATCCTGATTTCACGTCTGAATGTTTGTGCAGGGATACGAGTTTAATCACTGGCAGTTTAGTGATTTTGAAATAGGCTGAGAAGTCCGTCTTTGTCAGGGTTAATCAGGAGGGTCCAGGTGGCTGCTATCACTCGGTCTTTACTCTTTTCATGGCCATTTCTGAAGAGACTTTTGTGTGTGGACCTGTGTGTGAGAAAGAGTGCAGCTTGTGCTCACAGGCAGGACTTGTTTAGACACAGCTCTAATCCATGCTGGTGACGAAATCCAACCTGTTTTGAATAGAAATAGTAACAGTTTACACATGTTAAGTTTTCCAGTTGGAAACAGAATCAATATCACAGAATCACAGAATGGGGTTGGGAGGGGCCTTTGGAGATCATCTAGTCCTACCCTCTGCTAAAGCGGGTTTCTCTAGAGCAGGTTGCAGAGGATCATGTCCATACAAGTTTTAAGTATCTCCAGAGAAGGAGACTCCACATCCTCTCTGGGCAGCCTGTTCCAGTGCTCTGTCACATTAAAGAAAAGAAGCTCTTCCTCATATTTCCTCATACCTTCCCCATATTCCTCATAACTTCCAGTGTTTCTGTTTGTGCCTATTGCCCCTTCTCCCGTCACTGAGCAGCACTGAGTCTGGCCCCATCCTCTTGACACCCACCCTTGAGATATTTTTATGCATTGATAAGATCCCCTCTCAGTCATCTCTTCTCCAGGCTAAACAGGCCCAGCTCTCTCAACATTTCTTCATAGAGGAGATGCTCTAGACCCCTAATCATCTTTGTATATCTCCACTGGGTCCCCTCCAGTAGCAACTTGTCTTTCTTGTACTGGGAAGCCCATAACTGGATGCAGTCTTCCAGATACGGCCTCGCCAGGGCAAAGTAGAGGTGGAGGATCACCTCCCTCAACCTGTTGGCCACAGTCTTCCTAATTCACTCCAGGACACCATTGGCCTTCTTGTCCATGAGGACACATGGCTGGCTCATGGATAACTTGTTGTGCACCAGGACCCCCAAGTCCTTTTCCATAGAGCTGCTTTTCAGCAGGTCAACCTCTAATTTGTACTGGTGCACAGGGTTACTCCTCCCCAGATGCAGGACTTGGCTTTGTTGAACTTCATTAGGTTCCTCTCTGCCCAACTCTGTAGCACGCCCAGGTCTTGGTGAATGGTAGCACAGTTGTATCATGTACCTTAGGTGACTGAGGGCAGAGCTTGAATGTCAGAAATAAATGCTCAGTCTGCAAAGAGCTAACAGGATTGAATGTACTCAAACAAGTTCTCTTTGACAAGCTATTTAAATAGCTTTTGGTAGAAAACAAATATAAACACTTCTGTCTGTCTGCAGAAATGTGTCTAAATTTCCCTACTAATTTTTTACTGTGAGATGTTCACCAGATGATATTCTTCTTTCATTTCTCATGTGTTCTGTGAAACATGGGAAAGAAATTCCTTTTTCTCCCAAAGACCTATACACAGCTAATAATTTTTCAAAGGCTTGCTCTGAACTTGTTTGAAATGTGGGGCTTTTTCAGACTTAAGAGTAGAAAGACTGTAATAGGAATGAAGTGACACTAATAGTGCAATATCAGTTCTTTTCTTCTTTCTTCTTTGCCTAAATATGCAAAGTCTGAGAGTTGCTGAAGTATATTCAGTCCTGAAGGACAAAATGGGGAGCTTGAAAAACAAGTGGCTGAATAGGAACGTTGACAGTGGTTGTGGATTTTCCAAACTTCTTCACATCTCAGAGTTTTCACTTGTAAATCAAAGATAAATTATCACTGCTCCACAGTAGATCACTTCATTGATAAGTGGATATGCAATTAAGCTCACACGAAAGCACTCATTACCCATCACATCTATAGCTCTTTAATTATGGGGATGGGAGATGGCAGTCAACTATATGAGTTAATCATTAAAAATTGCCCGTCATTAATTCCTTACTGTTTGGGAAGTAGAGCTTGCAGGGTGAGCTTTTACTCAGCCAAAATCCCCAGTGAGGAAAACGTGGCCTTGGCCAGACAGGGTCAAGTGGAAGCGAATGGGTGTTTTGCCTGAGTTAAGAAATACATGCATTTTGTCATGGTTCATACTTCTCACTTCCCTTCAATGCTGTACAGAATTCCATCAGTCAGACTTTGCTGCTGCAGGAAGTTTTTGTGATATGGAATTTTGAAATTGTCTGAATGAGCAATAGATTATGAACCTATGGTGCATAGCAGTTTTCTATGGACACCATGTCCCCTCTCTGATGTATCAAGCAGTAGGCCTTCCTGCTTTTCTCCCCTCCCTGGTGAAGATTCCCTCTGCACAGGAGGCATTAACTTTGGAAAAGAGTTTGACTTTCAGCTGCTCTGTTCTGTTCTGCCAGCTGGGGAAGACGCTTCTACTGCTGAACTGCTCCTGGGTCTTACGAACAGAATGGCAATATAAGAAAAACAGAAGCCAGGGTGAAACTAGTACATTAGAACAGCAATGATTATCCTGCAATAGTGAAAAAGAAAAACAGACCATAAAAACCTTTTAAGGTAAGATTTACTTTATTTTTTCTTTTCATTAGCATTACTCACTGATGCTTTGTTCATTGCTATTTGAATTTGTATTCTGTACTAAAAGCAGTTTTTGTGTAGTTTCGTTTCTTTCATGGAGCATCTCAGCAGAACAGAGCATTTCTAATAGCAAACTTGGGGATAAATGATATCCCGACATAGAGACACAGACTTATTAGAAAAAGGGAACAGCTTTCTCTGAAAAATGATGGAAGCTCAAAGAAGTTCCTGAGGTGAGAAGCAAAGTTTGCTGTACATGAAAGAGCTCAGGATTTTAAGGTGATGACTAAACTAGCTCTGGCCCAGCAAAAGAGTTCAGCATGTATTGGGCTGTCAGTTCTGGAGGAGCTCCGTTGCCAGTTAGATTGGTGCTCTGCCTGAGGCTGAACTGAGCTTGGGTGTGTTTTGTGGTGGCGTATACAAAGGCAGGGACCCGGACATGTGAACTGAGGCTTTGCATCCCTTGTAGCTTTTACATTTCATGAACTTACTGTCACGCCTTATTTCACATAAAATCACTGTCCTGAGCAGCCTGTTGGGCTGCAGCTGGAGCATCCATCCCAAGGATACTGAGCTGTTTTCTCCTCCTCTAATACTACAGAGGCTTGTAATTTTGCATGTTGGACTTGCTCAGGAGGTCAGGGTAATTCAACCTGAGCTACTTCATCTGCCAAACCACAGGTTGAGGTATTAAAATGATTGCCTGAGTTGACGTAGCTCTGGCTCAAACCTGTGAGGGCTGCAATTAATGCTGAGAGGGTGGAGGGTGGCAGAGGGAGCTGGCAGGGCTGCTTCCACAGTTCAACCACCCTGAAGAGGCTACCCAAATTGACAGGTTTTTCATACCTTTGGCAGGACTGGAGCATGATTATTATTTTCTAAGGCAGGGAAGCTTTTGAGAAAACACGGCATAGGAACACATGGTAGTATTGCTGCAGATAAGGATGGTGTGGTTATTAATCCTGTTCTAACACATGCCAAGGCCATAATCACCTATTTTAAGACAAACAGCAGATGCAGTTATTGTCACATTAGTGGATTGTTTGATTATGGTTGTTTGCATTGCAGGAGTGCCTAGAGGCCCAAACTGTGTTGAAACATGTATTTGCTATGCATGGGACATACTTTTAGGGAGACCGTCCCTACCTGGAAGAGCTTCTTCTGCACGCACAAAGCTGGTCATATAGAACTGGAGAAAAGAGAATAAATTTGTAACTCAGGAAGTCCTTGACAGAGCTGTAAATCTCTCTAAGGACAGACTTGTTACTCAAGCGAGGTAGAGACACAGCATATATGAGCAGCTGATGTTTTGATTTTGAGTCTAGGAAGAAATAATGGCATATGCCCAGAGCAATCTCTGTTAAATAGGGTAGTGAAGGTATCAATTCCACTTCTTAAGGAAGCAGACTGATCATGGGAGGCTTAAGGATTTTTGTGCACTTCTTTGCTAATGATCCCTTTAATTACTTGCTGTAAATCATCTGGAATGAAAATACAACCATACTCATTTAAAGAAGAAAGGTTTTATAATGCTGTGTAATATCTATGGATTTAGGGCACTGTGGATTAAGTTTGTCAATTTCAAGCATTCAAAGTTACTAATCCACACTTTGTCTATAAAAAATAAGTGAGGCAAGCTGATTCCCCAAGGATGGAGGAGGAGTTCCAACCATGACTGTCTTCTGGAACTCTTGTGCAGGCAGTTGACATTAACATCAGTGTTGCAATATTTACAGGCAGATGAAAGGGACACACTTGCAGTAAAGCATAGGTGGTTTCATTAGATACTTCTCTTTTCTGACATTTCCTTTCTGCCTCTTTCCTCATGTTTTTAAGTATGTATTTGTCACATTTGATTCTGAATTCCTGTAGTAGCTTCATCCACAGAGAATTCTCTTGGAGAACAGCCCAGAGATTTTCCTGTTTCTTCTTATGCCTTTATTTTCCCTGCATCTGCTATTACATCATTTATATGAGTTACATCCACGTAGTTTTAGCTTTCATATCAGACTTACAATGCCATAGTCAGGCTGTCAAAATGGCTAAGTCCTGAGGATTTTATTCCAGCAGAATTTACACTGAATTTTCTGTGATTGCTTCAATAATTTTAATGTTGTAATATTCCTAGCAGGTAGATCAAAATAATATAGGTATAAGAATAGTGCATCAGTAAAAAATCATTTTAGAGGCCAGTAAATTAAATCACATTGCGCAGTTTTCACAAGGTCAATGATAAACTCTTAGAAATCAAGGAATCTTGATTTTGGGTTCAGTTTTAAACCTTTGACAACACTTTTTTGTCCTATAAATGAAATGTTTGTTGTTAAGTTTCATTTAATACTGAATTTAATAAATTCTGTAATTCTTTTCCTGCATCTCAGTGATAGATGCTGGAATCTTGTATCAAGTAATTGGTTTAAGCTTCCTGTTTGTAGCCTTTCAAAGATCGGTGTCCGTCCCTTCATCCATCACCTGTGGCTTGTTTAGCCCTACATCCCACCTGGGACTCTGTTTGAGATTTAGTAAGTGTGTGTAGCAAAACACAAGGAAGAGGCAGGAGGATTACACTAGATTTACAGAACCTTGTAACTACTGTTGCGTATCTGAAGATCCTGCCACTGAGTAGGAGCTGCTTCAGGGCAAGATCCTTCAGTGCCTACAGGAAACAAGTCACAGTTTCTGAAAACTGAGGTTTCTTTCTCCACCCTTCCCCTGCCTTTCTCCTCCTCCTTCTTCGTCTTTCTGAATCTCTCTCAGACTGGGAATTACTTGTTTAACTTAATTCAGCAAATTGAGAACAGATTAAGGATACTCACACACCCACACCCCAAAAGTAATTAAGTGGAATAAAGGCAATTGCAGATTTAATTTTGCTTGCTCAAACTCCACCCATCCTCCGTTTTCACATGTGATCAACCTATCAAATGCTTCAACTTCTTTCTCAGCCCCCTCCCACATGACTTAACTGGAGTCATTAGTAGCCAAGTGTGAATTTTGTCGGAGGATGAATTACATCAGTGTTGCTGCCAGGTTATTCACAGTATCTTTATTCAAAAGTCACACTTCATAAAAGAAATGAGGTGTCGTGTTGGAGTGTATCTGAAAAGCAAGCCATCGATAGGTTTTATGGGTAACACAACTGTTGTGTGACACCCTATTTTTCTGATGAGCCCTTTGACCTTCTGTATATTACCATCTCCATTGGTGTCTGTCTTCTGTTAAAAGGAAATGGTGACCATCAGTGGTTTTAGGAGAAATTTGTGACTGATGGGCCATGATGTGAACAGGCTCTGGGCCACCCAGGATGGGGGATCCCACCCATGTGCAGGCTTAAGTGAAGGTATTAGCTGGGTCTTTGGGATTAGTGCTCTGGATTGGCCCTCTGAATTTCTCCCCTCATCTCATTCTGGTAGCCTCAGTTGTTGAACTTGATCTGAGCAGATTCTCGAGAAAATGGAGTATTTGTAAAAGCAGTTGCAAATTACAGGAGATTAGAAAAGGTTTATAAATTATGCTTGGCAAGTCCACCACACAAATGGTGTTCAAACTGATAAAGAAAGGAACATAGGCACTCTGGGTTGGTTGGCTCATTTTTAATGTCCCTATATAAGTAGGTGTTAGTGACAACATTAAAAGAGCCTGGCTGGATAACTGATTTGATAGAATAGCAAATCCTTTAAGATTGAGGGTCAAATGCAGCTCAGATTTGCACACCTGGTGATCCCACTCTATGTCAATTATATCAAATAGCTAGATTTCAGCATTAATATGCTGCAGCACTGTTTGCTTGATAGGTGATATGTGCTGTCAAATAACTTCCAGGAGCTGAGAGGGGATACAGATTACAGATTTGCCCACCAATAACGTGTCTCCTTAAACAAATATCCCACAGTAAGCAAATTTCCTACTGCTGGAGTGGTAGAATCCTAATGGCTCCTTGGGTAAAGCAAAGAAAAGACATGCAGAAAGGAGAATAATACAAAGAGGCAGAAGCAGTACAGCTTTCCTGGCTTTTTTGGAGAGGAATCATGAGGTGCTAGATAAGATTTGAAAGGAAGACTGTTGCCTGCAGCGTCATTGCTCTTGGGACATATGCACATGATCTCTTGCAGCTAGATACCACTTCTCCACAGGGCAGGGGACAAGTTGCAGAACAGGGCTAAGTGCTGAAAAGAGCTTTACCGTCTGCTACTGCAATTAGTTGTGTAATTTGTGGCTGTTTGCACAGACAGGCTTCATCCACTGGTCTCTGCGTGTTGTTAATGGGGATCACTAGGCAGGGTTATTTCCCAGTACGTGTCATCTTCACTATCTCTCTGACTCATATTTCTTCCGCTGTGTCTGCACCCACTGTATGACACTACAACATCAAGGGCAGTCATTTCCTTTGGCACTAGAGGAATCCACTCCAGCAAGCAGCCAGGCTGAGTTATCAGTCTGGAGAGCTTTAAATGGATCATAATCAAGTCTTCAAAGTACAGGGGCCTCACTTTTCACACAGTAGACTCTTCTGACACTTGTTCAGATGGTCATTTCAGAGGGACACCTCTGATCATTTGAGTGAGAACAGGGTCATTACATTCACTTTATATCAGTATATAAAATCCTCCATCTGTAAGTGAGTTACAGAGCACATGATTAAATGCACATCATTCCTATCCACATATGAAATTGAGGAATTGAGGAATTGGGGAATATTATTTTGCAGAATGTGAAGGAAAATAGGGGCCAGGGTATTATAAGCACTGATACCGCCATCTGGGTTTTGAGTTCAAACGCTGCTCCACATTAACATACACACAAACCCCTTCTTCTGCTTCTTAAAAGGTTTGTGCTTATGATTCCTGCCATACTTATTGGTGATAAATTATTACAAAAATAGGCTATGAGTTTATATTTAGGTGCTTCCATTAGGTTCTCCTAGACTAAATTTGTCTGTGGCAAGTTACTTTATTTGTCTGTCTGCTGAAGCACATCCCTCACATTTTCCCAACAGTTCTGTTTTCTTAGTTCTTACAGGAAAAGAAAGAGTTAAAAGCTGCTCCATATTGAAGAGGATGTAAAGAGAAGTAATTTGAATGTTTGCTTTGGTTTTCCTGGAAAGGTGGTGAAAAGAGTAACAAGTCCTCTTTTAGCTGCTGCAAGTGCTTTGTTGCCCTTGCTAATACTTTCAGTCAACGAACCTTAAGATATTGTGTAATCAGGAACAGAATGTGCTGCCAGCGGATGCTTAACTTTTTGCACCTAGTTCACAGCCAGGCAAACTGAAGCAGAGCTGAGGGGTGAAATAGGACCAGCATCTGAGTTTCCCTACTCCTTCCTCATGCACTATCACTATGTTATTCATTGTGAGGAATTAATGTATTCTCCATTTAAGACACTTTATGAAATACAGGATAAAGACTTCTATAGTTGTGAAAGGTCACCTAGGTAAAAAATAAAAAGACACTTAAAAACCACAGATAAATATTAAATAATACTAAAAAAAACCCCATAAAAATCCATAGAGATTCTCTCTCATTTTGAAGATTCAGTGTTTTTGGGCAGATTACTATGATGTTCACAAGACCAGGTCTGAAATCAGCGGACATCTCCTTGAAAGACTCTTCTGCTCCTAAAGTTTAATAGTAAACACATTGAGCAATATCCCTGCTGAGTGTAATGGTTGCCTGCTGCACAGCTGAGAAGAGATTGATGCTGACACCTCAGAAACAGCAGTGCATGGATACCTGCTCCAGATGCTCTTCCTTCAGCGTTCCACCCCCCCTAGTCTTATGCACATTGTCATCTTCATTGGAGTGGTCCTAAACCAAAGCAAACAACTGACATAATGAGCTGCATAAGCACAGTAAAGACACTGGTGCACTCAAAGTTAAATTTCCAGTGATTAAGTTGAATACTAGTCTTAGACCCGTGTGTTCTAAATAGTTTGAGCTGCTCTTCCTCCTGTTGAAGTTGGTTGAGGAATGTGTCTTGATGAGCTGTGTGAATTTATGGCAAGGACCCTCTTAAATATGCTTAGGGAAGGTTGGCTCTCAACACTTGGATATGCTGAGCTAATTTCTGATCACTATAAATCAATGATCTGGCACTGTTGCAGTTATACAGAAGGAGCTTTAGATCCTGATCTGATCTCTTTTCTTAACAGTCTTTTCTAGCTGCATCAGCAAATGCCTAAGATATAGACAAGTGGGGCTTTACAGCAAAAGGGTGTTGCTTCCCTGCCTCTGAGATCACTGAGTTTCAAATGGCTGATTGCCCCTAGTGTTATAGTTTTCATCTGAATCATTTGTCCATGCAAGAGGTTTAATTTATTGGAATTAATTCCATACAGCTGCTGGAATACATCAAAGTGCAGAGAGAGGAAGCTGAGCAAACTCAGCCCCCACAGTGCCTGTTGGGATGAAGCTGCCATCTGTCTCCCTGACGAGCTGCATTAAGGTCTTTTGCCTGAGAAATCTGTGTGGTTTGTTTCAGTCTCAGACTCTGTTCCTCAAAGATGCTCTCTTGAAGTGGCTGATGTCCAGTGACAGTGAGCCCTGCGTGAGGTAATCACTGCAGGTAAAAACACAGTAAAGCTGCAGCTCAGATTGAAAACTCACCTCTGTAGTAAGGTCAGAGGAGATCTGCTGGTGGTAGATAGAAGGTGGGACTATGTGGCTCCTTTAAAGGCTTCACACATATTCTGCTGATCCAACCCATTTTGGGGTTAGATCTTCACTGAGTCTTATGCAGTCATTTTCCCCCTATAACACTTTTGTTATAGACTCAGTGGTCTATAGCACTGCCTGATGGGAGAAAGACACTACCTGAGACACTTTGTGAGATACAAGGCAACAGAGAATCTCATTCCTAGCAGTACCTTGTTCACTCTTATTCTCTCAGAATTTGAGTATTTGTTGATGACTTTTTTTGATCTAAGCAGAAAGCAAACTTGTGCTAGCTCAGTTAAAGGCCAGGTTGGATGGGGCTTTGAGTAACCTGATCTCAACCAGATT
>JBCJKH010055358.1:0-18627 GCA_039877255.1 Loriculus beryllinus | reverse complement strand
GAGGGCTGGAGCAGCTCTGCTCTGGAGCCAGGCTGAGAGAGCTGGGCTGGGGCAGCCTGGACAAGAGAGGGCTCCGCAAGGGGAGACCTTTTAACAGACTTCCAGTACCTAAAGGGAGCCTATAAGGATGTGCTGGAGAGGGATTTTTTACAAGGGCATGTAGTGACAGGACAAGGGGGAACGGCTGTAACCAGAAAGATTTAGGTTTGATATTGGGAAGATACTCTTATAGTGACAGTGGTGGGACACCAGAGACAGCTGCCCAGAGAAGCTGTGGCTGCCTCATCCCTGGCAGTGCTCAAGGCCAGGTTGGACTGGGCTTTAAGCTCCTTTCCAACCCAAACCAGTCTGGGATTCTGTAGTGATCTGGCTTTTTTCAGTATGCCATGCCCTCAGAAAAGGTAAAACCAGGACAACCTCCAGCAGGATGGATTCAGTGTGGCATACACCTGCAGAGTGCTTCTCTTCTTTCTGTGACACAGATGAAAATTCAAAGCTATGAAAGTTCTTCAGATGGAGTTACACAAAAGGTGCAAGATCTCTGAACAGAACCTCTGCAAAAGAACCATCTTTCCTTTGAAGCCTTCTATGTACAGCCAGGTGTTTTAAACACTATATTTAACTAATTCTATTACACAAAAAATGCATGTTACTCATCACTCGCTGGGGACCTCTCATTCCTATCTTCACTCTGGTACGGTATCTCACTAACTGGAAATACTTCAACAAAGAACTTCTAAACAAAAGAAGTGCATGGAAGGAGGCTACTCAGATTGCTGTTTATATTCCCATTAGTTAAAACTTGCTACTGGAGAAACCAAAGAACTGAAGTGAAGCATGTCACCGAGTCATTGGCTGCAAAGCAGGATGCATAAGCTAATCAGCGATGTTAATGATGCAGTAAGAAGCTCAACCTTTAACTCGAATACGCTGAACACATCTGCAACAAGAAAAGTAAATGTCAACTAAACTAGCCAAGTAAAGCCCTAATGCTCTAGTTTTTGCTAACCACAGAGCACAACCAGGTCTTCACCAAGTAGCACAAGGTCTGCACCTTAGGATCAAACCACCACGGAAGGAGAAAGCTTGGATTTGGGTTTTTTCTGAAGCACACCCCAAAGGGTTGGCTCTGCTCTGTTAACAGGCAGTACCTTGCCACCTTTGGCAAGGCAACACTGCAAGCTGCACACCTCCCTCCAGCTTTCCTCCTCACCCAGACCCCACAAGAAGGACCACAGCGTTACTCCTTCATCCCTTCATTTCTTCATCCCTTCCTGCAAGATACACACTGGTAGCTTTGTTCTCTTCATCCATATCCCCATCCTCACAAACAAGTGGAAACAACAACTGATAGCAATCCAAGTCTCACTGCATTTTCCTACGCATTTGAAAGGGAAGAAAAAGGAGAAAGCAAATTCTGGCTGAGCCCTCCTGCAAAAGGCTGGGTTATGATACATACCACAGTGTCAATCTCTGCTGTGCTCACCATCCGAGACACCTCATCAAACTCTTCAGGGGACATGGGGAGCAGATTTTCTGGAGACTGGAGCCTGGAAGGGTGGCTAACGGAAGGAGAAGGGTAAGGACAAACCTTCACTAAAGAAGTGAGACACAGCTGAGCTATCATGTCTAGCTCTGAGTCCTGTGAAGAAGACCTGTGAGCAATATGCCATGCTTTGCAAAGCCAGCATGGATTTAAAAGAAACCTGGCACTACTCAGTGATCTACATTCTAACCAAACAAATCTAACAAGTCTTTAAGAATTTGCTTTTCATGAAATTACTTGCCAGTACAACTACCTGGAAGTTTCTTGGGGCTTTACCTAAAAACAGCCTTTCAAACACAGCACTGCATGAATGCGGTGCAATCAGATCCTCAAAGGGAAAGAGGATGGATTTGACAGGGGCATCGTCACTTTAAATACTGTGGAGAGACATAAACTATAGCAAAAAAAGTTATGATCAGCTCCTAGAAACCCAGCATTTCTGTAGAAACTTACACTTCAGATACAGAGATTAACTCAGTCTTGATGTAGCCGTTTCCCTTGGGACCATCCAAATCCATAGGCTCTGGTGCTTCAAGGAGGGAAAACAGAAAAAAAGCTTGGGTTTGGGTCTTGGTGGTGGTGGGGTTTTTTCAGTAAGTTTACTTCACATTACTATCTTTATTGTGCCAAAAATAAAGCCTGTGACCCAGATAACGTGCAAGTCTCTCTCTTATGCATTTTACAGCACTAAGATGATTTTATTCCATTTTTTATTCTGCTTTTCATTTCTGATTTTCCCCTATAGAAAATGGGGAACAAAACCTCTCCTTAGATTTGATGTAGCTGCATCAAGACTTCCTGCCAGGCCCACACAGCCCGGATCAGTCCTGTGTGACAGTCAAGTATGAGTCATGGGTCCAGCTGTCAGCAGGAACCTGCATCTCTCAAGTTTCTCACAGGCCCACTTGAAAGCTGAACCAGAGGGCCAGAGACAGCAACGTTTTCAGGTTTTGATCTGACTAGATCTCATGTTATGCCTCTTTAAAACCAGACCTTTTCTTAACCTACTAAAGCTCAGGTGCTTGTTCTTACCTTTCAGCTGAACAGCACTCAAGCATGGGATAGGCTACCAAGACATTCACTCCAATTGCCACCTTTCTTTCTATTACACAGTGCACAAGTACCTCCAGAACAAATATCACACTTACACTGCGTGAGTCATTTATAGTACTTACCCTCCTTAGGCCTGGAGTAATATTTGCCAAAGGCATTGTCTTTGGGTATATCTGGGTACAGAAACCTCAGTGGATTTTCAGGAATGTTTTCAGCTGCCATCACTTTGTAGTTGCGAATGATGTCAGGGAAAGTAACAGCAGAGAGCTCCTTCTTGGTGTATGGTTCCACTGAATGGAACTGGGGCTCTGCAGGTGAGAGAAGCAGCAACTCTTAAAACTGGTTTCAAAGTTGGTTTCTGTAACTGTCCAATAAAGCTGCAGCCACTTCCACAAATTCATAGGTCTGTGCTGCAGATCAGTGTTTAATGACCATCAAAGGAAGCAAAATTGTTCTGTGGGAGAGGAAGGCACATGCAGGGAGAGCATACAGTGATGGCTCTTGGTGTATTTTGTGTCTGGAATGACAGAATGAATCTGAGGGATAAGGTGCTATGTGTTTGGAGGGTGCACATGTACTAAAGGTGTCTTGCTAAGAAAAAACCTGTGGATGTAGGGGAGACTGCCTAGGCAGTATGTCCTCAACAGACTTCCAGGCCAGAAGCAGTACTTGAGAAGTGGTACTAGTCCTAGCTGAAACCTTGAACAATTAATTGACAGTGTGGCTTACGAGCTATAGTAAGGTATGTGTCTGCTGCTGCTTGCAGCTTGTTGCTTGTAAGGGGTGGGACTGTTATGGTGGTGTATTGTATTGGTTCTCAGTGTGAAAGAGAAGAGCATAAACATGACTTCTGATGTAAGCTTGTATCTTGAAGACAAAGATGTTCTCTGTTACTGACTTACCAATTTGAGATCCTTCTACCCAGGTAAATGTGATTGCTCCCTCTCTGCTGCTTTCACTGAACCTTAGCAAAAATGTTCCTGGACTCTGGTCCTTCAATAAAGTACGTTCTTTCTCTTTGCTGATGAAACCCATGATGCAACTGTAATGTTGAAAACAAAGCTGAGTTTACTCCTCAATGTAAAACCTATGCTGGGCTAGCTAGGAGAACTAAAAAGCTTTTGTCAATTAAAAGTGCTGAAGTACTTGTGAAAGCCGCACAGAAGGCACTGTCTTGGGAATAGCTGGAAATCTAGCAGTAGGACTGACAGCTTGAGCTACTGTGTGGAAGCCGTGAGTGGCCACAGCTTCCCCTCACACTCCTCCTTCAGTCTGGTGGCTTATACAGATGTTTTTCTGAGCTCAGGATAAAAGCTGTGAGGCAGAAGCAGAAGTAAAGCTGTATGTGTGTTATATGGTCAGATCCCAGCCAGCAGTTTCAGCTTCACAAGTCGTTTCTCTCTGGCTGATGAAACCTTTGCTGGCTACTGGACTGCATTCATACAAGTATGGGGTTTGTTTCATTCCCGGTGCACATTCCCTAGATGAGCTGTCTTGTTTGTGTGACTCCAACCCCCCAGAATCGCTATGGTCAGCAGATGTAATTGTGTGGGCAAGGCGGCCAGTGGGGTTACTGTAAGAAATGGATTGTTGGTCCGAACAGGTATTGGGGAGGGAGTTGTACAAGCCAGCACTAGGGCATAACCCTGCTCATACCCCAACTGCTTCTATAAACGGTCAGAATCTATTTATAATGCTGCTTATTCCTCAAAATACTCTATCAGTAATTAAGTTTTGAGTGCTGATGCTGGCCTTCTGTGCATTAAATTAAGGAAAGTGCTTTCTGCACAAAACTACTAACTCATGGTTTTGCTTGGAACTTCAGAGGGCCTGTTCTGTGGGGCCTTGTTTGTTTTGGTTTTTAATGGTATGCTTTAGCTAACAAACGTGTTTAGTAGGAAATATCCTATCTATAATGAAAGTCTCTTGCCTTCCCATCTTTCAAGTTCTTAAGGCTGTAGTATTTACTATTTTGTAAAGAAAGGGAGTCTCTATCCTAATTAACACTATAGATTTGTCTCTTTCCCACTAAAATATCTTTGCAGTTGACAAGTTTTCCCTTCAGTTTCCCTTTTTGCCTTTCTAGGCAATAGAGATCTCTGTCCAACAAAGCCAGCTGAGGGAGGAAAAATAAATGGCACTAAATCTCTGGTTTTGATTACATTCAGGATTTGACTTGCACCACCTCTTTCTGTTAATCCCTAAGCAGTGCATTGTCCTCACACCTGAGAGAAATGAGCTCTACTCAAGACTGTATGCTATGAAAGCCACATGCAAAACCAGTCCTGCAGCCACACTGAGGCATAACACTGAATAAGGCAGAACTGCAACTCTGCTTCAGTAATGCTGACAAAAGCTCCTGCTGCACTGGAGTCCACTTAGCTAAGAAATATGTAGGTTTCAGGCAGTGCAAAGAGGCTTTGGCAAAACTAGGGGGTAATCATTTGCAGGCTGCTGCTGAACATAGCAAGACAGAACCCTGCTGTTGTAGATCCTGAAAACTGTGGGATGCAAGGATGCTCCCCTGTGAGTGTGCTATTGACAGGGTTTCATAATGTGGCTAAATCTAAAATGCAGGACTGTGACCTTGTCTTGTCCTGGTTTTGGCAGCAATTACTCCTGAAATCGGCAATACCAGAACTGAAAGTTTACTAAACCTGTAGTAAAGGGAAATGGAACTGGTTTTCCTTCTGGCAGGGCCTTACTAATTAATAATACTCTATTGAATCAATAAAGACTACTTTCTGGACTCACTGCAGGTACAGATGTGCAGTGTGGCTGCTGCCACCTACAGGAGGCTCACAATAGGCCTGTGGGTAGGGATTTTGTGTTTCAGTTTAAATGCCCGTGATCACTTTATGACATTGTACCTCAGTTTTCCCCATCAGAGAAGAGGGTTCTAGGGTCTGAAAAAAACCTACTTACAGTGGGAGCAGAGGCAAAAAAATATCTAACATTCAAAGTCCTGCTCTGTGACTTAGATGGGACATCTTGGTCATCTGCTGGTTTTGCTTTAAGCAGTGGTCCCATTACAGCTTCCTCACTACTAGAATTCATTTGCCTCAGACTTTTCGAGTTCAAGCCCCCCTTTACTGGATCTGCATAAACAACCTCAGGACCTGAGGATGCAACTTCCAGCCTAAATGGAGATAGGAGGCAATGACCAGATCTTTAACTTCAGTCAGGTCTTACCCGTCATTCCAGAGACACAGGAGGTGTTTCTTAATAAGCTCCAGGATTCCCTCAATCCACAGCCAAAAGGGGAAATTTTTATCATTTATATTTTCCTGGAATTCAGAATATGGCAAGACAGGGGTGGGAGAACAAAGGCGACGAAACATGAGTTTTGGTAAGCAGAGAGGATGCAAGCTCTCAATCCTGTCAGCATCTACTTGTTCTAGTGTTTTTCTCCCCTCTCCCCATATTCTCTTACAATTCCCCCCCCCCCCCGCTTTCTGTTTCTCTACTCCAGGACAGAAACTATCAGGAATGAAGCATGTACTGAATCTTAAAGCAAGAGGCAGTGTGACAGAAATGCCTGTTTAAGCCTACAGTACCCACAAACGTGATCCATCCCTTCTCATCCAAAAACTCTGGTTGAAAAGCAAACTCCTGCTCCCAGGCTGGAGCCAGCGCCTTATCACAGCTCTTGGACATCCAAACCATCCCACTGGACTTTCAAGCAGGCTGGCTAGCAGAACAGCTTAGAGACACGTTCTGTTCAGACTCTTGATTTCAATTCCCCATGAGACGCCTGTATTAATGGATTTGAGTGCTTGTAGGGCACGAGAGATTTGCTCTTTCCCCAGAGTCTGCTCCTGCCTGCTGCCATTACCTGCTTGTCTATACCAGTTTAGGATCTAAAGCCAAAGAAAATGTGAAATGTCATCCTGTCCTGATGCAGCCAGGGTTATGAAATCTTAACTATGTGGTTTTCTGTCACTGTGTTGGCTTCCCTGGCCATCCTGTGCTAATTCTCACCCTAGGCCAGTTGTCCCTAGTCTCACAAGCATCCTTCCCTATGACCATCTTGCTGCTTGATTTTGGTTTGGTTGGTTTTACATTTTCTGTAACAGTTAAAATGGAGAACTACTAACAGCAACTGTATTAATAATTAAAATATTGTGTTAGGAAAATACATCTTTCAGGGTAGTTTATGTGGCTCAAAAGCAATCTCAAAATCGTTTACTCTTTGCTATTATGAGTCCTTTCTCCTCTTTCTGCTGCTACCTTAACCTCACCACCAAAACCTCCCACAGCCACGTAAGCTCCAGAATAATTAGGGTACACTACTGAGACAGCATCCTGGGGAAAAAAAAACCAAAACCAACCAAACCAAGACAAAGCTCCTTCCTCCATCTCAATGCTTAAATTGTGTTCATACCTTGCAGAATTTTGTCCAAGGAATAAGGCAATTGTGAGATCCTCCACTTGTCGGCCCTGGACAGAATAAATTGACTTCAGTCATGTTCCATAAGTTACTTAGTAAGGCTGAAGGGAAACTAGGTGGAGAACCAAATTCTGACTGTTTATTTACAACTCTGAGCTGTTGGACTAAAATGAAATGGAAGCCTACTGTATCTTCACAGCTCATGCACAGAAAGCTTGCAGAGTTCCCCTCTGGAGTTCACTGCATCAGAATAATCAAATGTATGTATTCCAATATAAATGCATTCATTATGGGCACCAATTCATTCTGACACTCTCTACATTGTGCTACACCTAACAGTTGCCACTTACAAAATGCTTCCATTTTGAAATGGAAAGGGGACTGTAATCTTGCACGTCTCTCCAGCAAAACACAAAAACTGCAACCTGTAAGCTTTCCTGTAGGAGCCCAGCAGACCCTACAATGGCTTTATGAGATTAACCCCTCTACTGTCTCAATTCTAGTGACTTGTAGGCTTTTGCCCCAGGAACTCTTGACTCCTAGGTCTGCCCCACCACAGACTCATCTCGTTCCTGTTGCAATCGTTTCCTCCCTGCCTTGTTTTTATGTCAACAGTGTTTCATAAACCACAGCCAAACCGCAAAGAGAATACTATGCTGTGACTACAGTAGCTAAAGCTTTGCAGACCCCGATTGTATTCGGAGCCAAATTCCTTCCATTACAGATCATGCTATGGATTACAATAAAGTCAGAAATACGCTGCTTTTTCCTCTCATCTCTCTAGAAGTAAATTGGGTTAGGGAAACTTGTTTCTGATGCTGCTAATTTTAAGAGATCAAGATTCTGTCAACCTTCACATCACAACAACAGCGAGCTGTACGCTGGCACCCTGTTAGCTTCTATTAAGAAGTCCCAAATATGTCATGTTCAAATACCTGAATTTTTTTCAGTGGTGAAATATTTCTGGCTGTAGAGATAAGATTTAAGTAGAATCCCTACTGTTACCAGAGCTTGACAAAATCTCTGAAGCTCTGAAATGCAAGCTGACCACAAACTACGTCAGTGGTCACTTTTGTCTTCATGATGGCTAATTAAACAAAAAAAACTACTTTCCCTGTGGAATTTTGACAAGTAATCTATTAAATCTGTAAGGTTTTTGTCACATCTTGTGTCCTGGGGAAATCAGAGGAAGGGAATTAGACACTGAAATGCTGTACTTGCCACCTAGACCCACTAATGTCAAATCTCTTTAAGTATGAATGTTTCCTGAAACTTAAGGTTAGTGGAATATACTGAATCAACAGTATTTTTATCTAGAGTCTACTACGCACACTCAGTAGCAGTGCCAAGTGCCCTGCCTATAAGGCAAACTTACTAAGAGCTTAGAAACAACTCATGGATGGTTAGGCTTTTACTAAGGACTCTTATCTGGAGACGATAAATTCTATATCCTTTAACAGTTTCATAGTGTTTGCGTTTTGATACTGCAATTCTGTTTATGTGGAGAAAACCCCTACTGTAGCTGAAGGCATGCATGAAGTTAAAATTAATGGAGATCGATTTAAAAACGAAACCAAAAAATAAAGACATCAAACAGCCACCTCAACGACTGACTAAACACATGCAGTAGCCCTTCCAAAGGCAGAAGTATCCCCGGTCTGCATTCCTTAAGGAACAAAGCTCGTAAGTTAGAAGTGCAAATTTTGGCCATGACCTTTACAAACTCTACCATACTGAAAACACTTCAGTCCTATAAAGTGATATTGTATGAGGGGGAAAAGGTATGGGAGGAAATGACAGCTTAAAACAGATTGCAGAAAAGATCTAGAACTAGCTTCAGTTCAAACAGGCCATGTGTGATGGAAGCAGACCATACCAAGCAGCTTCTCTCCCAACATGCTCAGCTGATCCGCGTTAAGTCCTCTCTTTGTTACAGATGAAAACTGCCAACTCAGAACTTCAGAAAGTTTAGACCACTTTGCATAAGGTGGGTTCAGAAAGAAGGACAAGTTCTGGAATGGAAGGGAAAAATACAATTGATAGTCAATAAACATTAATTTTAGGATGGCATTTGAATTTACAGAAGCATAATGCTGAAACAAAATGCAGACTTAAGAATAGATGTCACTTTGAGACGGCTCTGCAAAAGCAAGTTGCTATTCTGACTCTTTACCAGGAAAAGCAACTTCTGGGATGATGACTCTGCTTTGGACTTGCCTTCTCACAGTGGGCAGAACTCCTAGATCACTCAAGTGTGCTATATTTGAATTCCTGGATCTTTATTTGGCTTCTCACTGTGTACTGTATATGCTGAATACAATGTATAGTAGTATTCTTATGGGGGTTTCAAACATTGCTCTGTTTAGCATAGGGAAGTAAGTCACTGTGCTTCTCTCTGTACCTAAAAGCCAGTAAGAGTCATATGCATGGAAAAAAATGCAGCAGCCACTTGTATACAGACAACGCTTGAAAACAGCAAATAGTATTTCTCATACATTTTCTTTTTAAATACCTTGGGATCAGTAGACAGCATGTTGAACCATAAGATAGAAGCCCATCCACTTGGAAGCTGGCTCACATTTGAGATCACAACAATGGGGAGGGATGTGGTCTGAAAGGGACACAAAAGGAAACATGTTGGGCTACCCTGCACTGGTCCTGCAGTCCTCCTCTAGACTACCTACAAACTCAATTCCGTTGTAATTCCTCACTTGCATCATCTTAACTTTTCAAAGCCTGTGTGTAGGGGTGAAAATATTACCATGATGAATTATTAGAAACACGTGGTTTTGCCTGATCAAAACTTTCATTTAGTGTCAGTTATGACAGCACTGATAGTAATGGTAAAGTTCATAGCATATTGCTTCTGAAATAAATTAAAACTGATAGAGAGCTTAAGACACAGGGCTGGTTACCAGACACTTTGCAAAGCACATCTAACTCCTATTTACCCAGAGTTTTGACAGCATTCTCAGTGTATCTGTCTATGCAGAGATGTTGTGAAGTGTCATTCATATATTTGAAACAACTGAAAGTGTTTGATACCCCAGTACTTCAAAAAAAACAAAAGAAAGTTTAGATTGTCTGCACGAGTGACATACAGGAATTTAAGTCCATTTGCATCACCTAAGACATACCTCTAGGTCTATTACCAAGCCAGGCTGGCACAGCTGTGTCTCAAAACTCAGAGAGTGAAGTTCTTCTGTTACAATGAGAGGACCCTTTAAAAGAAACAAAAGCCAACAAATGTTTCAGGGACTGAAAATTGTTTATGGGGAAGGTAGGAGGATTTATCACAAAAAAGGATTTATCACCTTTTCTGACAAAGATGACTTGCTCTAGACCTCAGAAACAGTTTACAGGTCAAAGTCAAGTGACGATGCTGACTTCCTAAAGCTGTCTGTTATAATGGGCACTCTCTAGGCACTTTTTTGCTCCTACCTGGAAGCCATAGAGAAATCTGTCTTTGCCTGAAAGTCCTGCTAAAGCAAGATGACAGTGAGGGAGAGCCCTGAGGTGACACCGTTCTGGCAGCAGTTCTCATTTGTAGGCACCTTCTACACAGACCATTTCTTAAGACAGTCAACTTGTCTCCTATTAATCTGTCATCCCGTGTGGTTCCTTGTGGGGCTGAGCAGAGCCCTGTCTTAAATGCCTTTTTAGTATTATGCAAAAGTTTTACAAACAAGGTGAGTGCTGCTTACCTCATTTGTTCTGCTTCCTGCATTTTTCTGTTCTTTCAGTTGCTGCAAACAGACAAAAAAAAACCCCTGTCATTTATGTCAGCCACAAATGAAAGTGGTAGAGGATGGAAATGTTTGCATGCTCTGGTAGTTCAAGTGTATGCAAACTAGCTGCACTAGTGTCTGACTCTATTTGGTATTAAGCTGTGGAAACCAAAGGATTAAATTGTAGGTAACTACTATTTTACAAACCATTCAGCTGTGAAAATAGATATTGCACCATTATGATGTGATGTCTTTATGTAAGAGGCCTTATGAGAACAGAAGTAGTGTGAAATTGGGAAGGATTAGATGAAATACTGGTTCATCGAAGTACCCCTGTGAAACAGACAATAAGCTCCACACAGTGTCTGTTCTGGGAAACGAAGGGAGGAAGGGGAAATTCCATGTTCACTTTGTCAGGACTAGCATTCTTCCTTTCATGTTGCAATGGTGGAACCAATTTGACTTATCTCACAATCTGCAGATCAGAAGTGTTGTATAGTTTGCTGAAGGCACTGACTTTCTTGTAGCTGCCCATTTCATCTTCCAGACTCACAGCTCTTTAAACTACTCCAAGCTTTCCTATGACCCTTCCTCTTACTTACGGACCCAGAAAAGCATTTCTAGGCTTATTTTTCTTACTCCTCCAAAGAACTCATTGCAACATAAACTGTATGGCAGCAAATACTCTTGTTTTCATTTCTGGCCCTATTTCAGTGACAAAAGCAGTAGCTTTTCAATTGAAACAGGCTAAAGATTTCAAAAAGGGAAGAACAAAGAAATGCAGAGATGACCACAGTTCTTCTAATACAAAAGGAAACTGTGAGTTCAATAATAAAAACGATTTGTCTCCTTCCTACCACACCCTCTTACCCACACAATTAAATGGATGTGTTAATAAAAGACAAAAAATCCCCTACCAAGTGCCTGAATTCTGCTGCTAGACTTCCATTAGTGGATTCTTCCATGTTCATTACTTTTGTGCTTGTTCCCAAAATATTAAATTTCCTGAACCTTCACAAGGAGAGAGAAAAGACTTGAGTCTCAAGTTCGATGAAAGAACTCAACATGAACAAAATACCAAACTGATGCCACATACCCTTTGACTGAGTTCTTCTCACTTACATCTCTGTCAAAAAGAAAAAAAGACAAAGTAACAATCTCTGAAAGATTCTGCCCCAGACAGAAAATGTGTGTGTGTTTTAGTGACTGACAGAGCAGGCTTGAGAACTGGTAAGTGCTTCTGTGAAAAGTGCACAAAGTGTAAAAGAAGCAGCAATTGGTTCATGCAACCAACATCAATACTGTGCTATACAGGGTGTCTTTTACTGAGGCTTAAATTTTGGTATGGCAGGTTTGTAATCAAAGACCTTTCTTTTACTGGATAGGTTTTAACTCTTGGTCTGAGAAATTATATAGTACTGTTATTCCAAATCTGCTTTCAAGCCATACAACTTACTGAATAAATTGCTGTGCCACTTCAATCTGTTTTCCCAACCCTTGGGATTTTACTGAGTTGTGTTTTATCTGCACTTCTCAAAGCTCAGCCCCCACATCCACCACATAAGGATTTCTTTTTCGTTTCCTTTTCCCCATTCCATACAAGTTTCTGGACCCCAGAGGTGTTTCAAATGAACAGAATGCCCCCAAAAGGCTTGAATGGCAAGACAAAACCCCACCTACTTTCTTAAAAGCATGGCCACTGACATTATTTTGGATAGCCTGTTACATTTCTTTCCCTATCCTTACAGTAAGTGTTAAATTCATCTGAACTGTATTGCTTATAAAAAACTGAACTTGCTTACAAAACATTGGTAGTAGTCAGCTTAGATTGCTATAAGATTTTCACTAACTGGGAACATGTGATATGTTAATGGTAGACTGCTTATACCCTTAATTCAGAGATAGCTTTAGAATAGCTATTCTTCACTAGGGACTACGCAAAAAGTAAGACTTTTAAAAGACATGACTGAATTCCATGCAACTGGAAACAGTAGAGCTCAGTTCTCTGCTTTCATCTAGTGCTAGCCCAAGTGAAACTCCCACAACAGAGAAGGGCAGCATGGGCTCTGCAAAAGCACAAGTGCTAGTCTGTGCCTAGACTAATTTAGCAGCAGTGAGCTTTCCTTGGTGCACCTGAGAGGAGCTAGTGGCGAGAAGATGAGGCTGTCTGTACTCTGTTAACACTGTCTCCAATGGCAGAGAGATTTAAGAGCAAGAGCATGAGTATAAAAAATGGAGAGTGTACCTGCTGCCATGAAGAACCAGCCTGCTCCTGGTCAACTCAACACTTAAAACATCACTGCCTTTTGGATGTCTGAACATGGGGACTGCTTACCATTAACGTACACAGGGATGAGAAAAATGCAACGTACTTATCGAATAGGACTTTCACTTTCAAGTTGTAGTTCAATTCCTGCAATTTCACCAGCAATCTGGAAAGAGAATTTTTTTAAATGACTGCAGCTGCAAAAGACAGGTTCTCTTCTACTATGTTACTTATCACAGATATATATTTAAGCTGCACAACTCAGGGTTGCATACAAGCTCCAAGCTTGATCCATACATGATAGTGTTTAGAGAGAGGAAAGTACATGGACAAGTTACTGGGTTTGCTGGCAAAGTTTTCTGCACGTATTTTCTTGTCTCTGGTTGTGTTTCCTGTATATTTAATGTCCCTCAATTCTGCCAGTGCAAGTTAAACTTTTTGCTAGAGGATAGACACATGCCACTTTCCTCCTCTTGACCATAGCACCTGGGCTACAGTGTAAGATATGTCATCCTCTTGGCTGTGGGAAGCTGATGACACAAAAGGCTTACCACAAAATAGGAAGGGAAAGGGGAAAACGTACCTTAGCTTTACAGTAAACTGTACTCCTGTCTTCAGGACTAGTGGCCTCTGAGGATGTGTTGGCATGCAGGGCTGCCTCTCTACCACAAAGGAGCTACGGAAAGAACAGATTAAAAGAACTCTTATTTATCAATGTTGTACTTAAGGAATAAGAAGTTATGTAAAAAGTGAACTTCAAAAGAACAGTGAATTACCAGTAGTACTACGCACTTTGTTCATTCAGTTTCAATCTACGCAGAGGGGTGTGTGTTGGTTTCTTTTATTTGTATCAGTGGGGCTAGAAATATTGCAAGTATAAAGTGATTTCATAAGGACTGGCTCTTCCTACATATACTGATGGCTTGTGGAAGGACAGCACTACCTCAAACTTCCCTAAAATCAAATGGCATGTAAACACTGATGTAACTCAGCACAATCCAAATAAGGAGAGCATGGCTTTGTTTGCCAATCCCAGCACCTGCTACACTTACAGTGCTATGTAACAACATGCCCAAGAGCTGGGGATTGATAATTGCTAACTAACCCCCTGAAGGAACCTCCTGAGGCTAACCTATTCTGATACTCCAAACTGTTGCTCTTTTGGGTGCTTTTTTGTGTAGCACTGTGCTGCATAGACCTAAATCCTGAAATTGTTACCTAGCCCTCCACAGCATGGAAACCTTTCCTTCATCTATACTTACAGGCAAGATAACTAAATAGCAGCTGCATTTCTACAGTTCTTCCTCATTGCCTTCATTTAAAAAACAGTACCTATGTTTTCCAATTGAAGATTAGGGGTCAAGGCATCTGAACGGGACTCATAAAACCTGAGTTCGAGCCCCCCATAACAGAGTGTTACCTACTGTATCAAAGCTCCTCTCTTATTTGCTGGATTCAAGTCTTCTGCAGCATCAATTTGTCTACTGTATGTTTACAGAATGGGACTCTGATCTTATGTGGGACAACTACCAGCTACAGTATTTTGCATCATGGAGATGGTAGAAATAGGGCTGACATCCCTAAGCTGAAGAAAAAGAGGATGTGCCCAGAGACAAAGGGCTGGAGAATCTAGTGTGCATTTACCTTGGGCATAGGTTGGTGCAGATGGTTTCCTGCATCCATTTACCAGAGCTTTGCAGGGCTGAAGCTTAAAGTATGAAAAGGACTAGCAGCCTAGGAGCTTGATAATGTAATCAATGCATCTTGTAGCATAGCTCCTGCCAAGTTAAATGATGACTGATCACAAACCCTTTCCATGGGCCCAAACCTGTGGAAACCCTAGATGGAGTCAATCTCAAAAACGGTCATTTAGTTTAATGTTCGTGACAAACCTAGGAAAACCTCAGAAAATGTGAAGTTAGCATGCAGGAAATATTGAGGGAATAGAAGAGAAGATGGTCTCCATACATTTATTCATGCAAAAAAGACAATTTTTGTCTGTTACCTCTGGATGAGTTGTTTGAAAAGACTGTGTGTTCGGTCCTGCAGAACTTGTTTATTTTTTGTGATGGGATCAGGGTCATAGGTAAACTTCTGTTCCAGCTCCTCAAGCTTTTTGAGCTGCTGACGAACTTGCTGTAGGCTTTCAGCAACAATGGTGAACCTACAATTACACAGTCTTATTACTTTCAGCACGTTTTTGTAGTGTAACAATGCTGAGACAGCAGGTGACTGTCCTGAAGGACTAGGCAGTGCACAGAGAACACTTCTTTCTCACTGGAAATGTGGCAAGGTAACAAAATCAATGAAATGTAATTATACTGTGACAGAATGAAAACGTATAATACAAATCAGCAGGGTATTTCACAGATCCAGTGTTCTCATAAAACATTACAAGTTCCTGTCCAACGCAGTCCTTGACTACAGACTTACCAGTTCTGTAGCTGGTCAAGACAGGCGTTGGGTGGGCCACCAATGCATGCTGTCTGTTGCCTGCGTTTCCACTCCACCAGCTCCTCATTAATAAGAGCAGTCTGTGTGTGCTCTGTGGCATTCAGCAGCTGTACTATCTTGTTCACCACTTCCTACAGAGAGTATTAAATTACTCTGCTTATTAAAAATACTTCACACGGGAAAACTAAGTACTGTTTTAGGTAATGCTATCTGTCTCGCAGAAGTCTGCAAGCACCTCAAAGTACTAAATTCTGTCAACATAGGTTGATTCTAGAAAACACCCACTTCATTTTAACTGGAGTAGTTGCTAGATTAAGTGAAGGAACAATGGAGAAACAAAGCATATTCAGTATCGCTGAATTCTGAAGAGCCAATGTTTCATGGATGTCCCAGGTGTATATCTGGGATTACCCAGTGTTTGCTGTAGTTTTGAGCATTACAAGAAGAGTGAGCACTTTTAACTCTAATGCTATTGATAGGACACCTTTTCCCACTTATTGTTTAGCTTTACCTGAGAGTTTGATAAAGGTTCCTTAAAGAGAACTAGAATTGCTTACAGAGATCCCAGATTTTCAGTCAGGTTGGAAAGAATGAAATCTTAATACAACTAATAGCAGTAGAAGAGTTTTCTTTTACATAATTTATGTCAAGGCAATGAAAATCCAGTGAAAATGCAGTCAAAATGAAGTGCTGTTGCCTCCTGAAAGAAAACTCGAGTGCTACCTTTCTCTTCAGGTCAAGTGATAAAAACATCTTATTGAGATTCATCTGTTCTTTCTTATATTCCTCCTGCGACGTACTGTTGGACTCGTGCTCTGTAAAATAAGTCCAAATTGTGAAGGTGAGCCTTGTGGACTGCTGAAGTATGAGTGGGAAAAACACTGGGGGGAGGAGGGGACCTGCCTGGCTAATGTCAAGTGAAAGTATATCTTTAATGCTTAAGAGAGGAAATGTTTACTGCCTTCTAGGTTATTTTGATTCCTCCTTTCTTTCTTCTGAAAGGACAGTTTACACCTGAAACACTAATGGAAGGGAAAGCTGTTATTCCAGTGAAGTAATTGAGATTTGAGTTTGCTTGCTTCTTAGAGCAAAAAACTAATCTAAAATAGTTATACTGCATAAAGATACATGCTGAGCAATTTGTTCTCATGCTGACTTCAGACATGAATAATTAGTATTTAACCTTGCAACAGTAGCTAACTGTTATTTTAAAGGAGGATGTTTACAGCCTCCTGAGGATAGCCCAGGCTGACAGATCCTACAGTCATTCTAGTTATTACCTCTGCTGCCAATGACCTTAGGTTAGAGGTTCCCATTTGCCTCATGGAAGTGCTACCTGTCCCCAAACACAAACAGCAAGATCGTAGCTCAGTGCTCCCCTTAATATCTTCTGAACACATCCCTGTTCTGAGGGACAGACAACTGCTCATTTGTGTTGGAAACTGAAGCCTTTTCTAGAACAAAGTCAAAAAGACAGATCTGTATAACGAAACCAGTATGGATTACAGCTGCATGTGCTTCCCATGGTAGAAAAAACCCTACAAAACTTGAAGCAGGAAGGCATTTGTGAAATACAAGATAGCAAAGAGAAGCCTCAACTTGAATATTCAGGTGTAAGGTTGAATGATCACAGTCTATAGGGTCTGCTATTTCTAGTACCAAAAGGATGTAAAGGGCGAAAGAACACTGCATTAACAAAGAGGCTCTTTTACCTGTCAAGACAGAAGCAGAGAATGTATTTTCACAAATTTAGGTTTCAGCATAAAGCAGAATTAATGAACCAGGGACATTATCAAAGCAGAATTAATAAAGAAGGGACATCGCCAATTAGTTTGGCTACATCTCACTAGGTTTAGAATCCTGACATAAGACAGCAGTTTACCGTGACAAAGTCTATGCAATGGGATATGTCCTTGATAAATTACCTCTGTTCTGCAAGGTTTTACATTTGAAGTCATATTCATCTTGCATATCCTCTAATGTCTTGATGTCTTGCTCCACATCCTACAAAGCACAAATTAAGGTGTCCACAATCATACAATACCTTCATGCAATGTGTAACTTGTGATTAGGAACTGCATGGTATCAACCCTTTATAGAGATGAAGTCCAGTTTTGTAGCAATGCCTTTTCCTGGACCTCCCTAACAGGAAATATGCCTAAACTTAACAACCTTTTACTGACCCTCCCTTCCTCCTCTTCTTAGCTAACTATAATTGTTATTAATAAAGTATGGAAAATATGGAGTTCATGAGAACCTAAGCTACAGTGGAAAATCTTGGAACAGTACATAGCATTTTAAACAAAACCTCAAATTCTTAGAAATCTTTTCTCCAAGCAATATCTGTCATGACAAGACAATAAATACATATGCTAAATGAAATCTATCTTCTAGTTAATACCTAATTAGTCAGTATATCACTTCTTCAGAGTTTCTTCCTCAGTTGCTAGTGTTTCAGATGACTAAAATGTTGTTGCTACAATTTAGGCACAAGAAATTTCATCTTGCTAAACCAGTCAAATCCCAATCCGTATTATGGTGCTCCTAACAAATAATTACTTTCTACTTTCAATCACTGGTTATAACTTGAAAACCAAACCATTTTTTCATTATTTTTATTTTAAAATAACTTATGTACTGAAAGTTTTAAGCTTCTGTGAATCAACAAACACTACTTTAAAAAGTTATACTACACTTACTATAACATGGTTTTTAACACCTTTAACTTCTGCATCAAGCTCCTTCTGTTTGTCCAGCATCCCAATCACAGTGTTCTGTATGCCCCCTACCTCCATCTGAGGAACAAACAGAACAATAACAGAAGTCAAAGCAGAGTGACTGATGACAGAAAATACTTTTTCATTACTGTAAGTTAGTGGTTTTTGTTGGCAATCAACCTGATGAAGCTGGCTGGTTCTGACAGATCATACTAAGGCTTTATAATATAAAACTGGGTTCAGATGAACCTGCAGAAACAATGGAGGATTAAAAATTGCCTGTTGTGTGGTACTGATGCATTTTCATCATAGCAATATAAAGGTATAAACATATTTTGTTTTCTTTCTGCACAAATACATTCTTCTTATCTTCACGTATCTTCTAAATGTATTTCACGGAAACAGCAGCACTGAAGGCTGGATGACATCTACATCAAGTATTACACTCATCCATACGGCATACGGAGAGAAAT
>JBCJKH010055357.1:0-20413 GCA_039877255.1 Loriculus beryllinus | reverse complement strand
AATGTAACTCCCATGGGTTGAGATAAGAACAGCCCAGTAACTAAGGTATAACACAAACCACTACTGCTACCACCAATTATAATAATGATAAGTGAAATAACAAGGAAAGAGAATACAACCACTCACCACTTGCTGACCGATACCCAGCCCAACCAAGCAGTGATCCAACCCTTCTGGGTAACTACCCTCAGTTTATACAGTGCACATGATGTGCTGTGGTATGGAATAACCTCTTTGGATAGTTTGGGTCAGGTGTCCTGTCTGCTTCCTTCCAGCTTCCCCTCCTCACTGTCAGAGCATGAGACTCAAAAAGTCCTTGGTTGGGGTAAACATTACTGAGCAGCAACTAAAACCATCAGTGCTATCAGCGCTGTTCCCAGACCGAAAGTCAAAAACACAGCACTGCACCAACTACCGAGAAGGAGAAAAATGGCTGCTACTGCTGAATCCTGGACATACAGATAAGGAATTATCTGGATGGTCTCACTCAAAGACCTGTGGTCCAACAACTCATGGTCCAAGTCACACAGTGGCACTCCTCAGGGGTCTGTACTGGGACCAGTACTGTTTAATATCTATATCAGTGGCACTGACAGTGGGATTGTGTGCACTCTCAGCAAGTTTGCAGGCACCAAACTGGGTGGTACAGTTGATTTGCTGGAGGGGCCTTGACAGGCTTGAGAAATGGCCTTGTGTCACCAAGACCAAGTTCAAGTTCCTGAACCTGAGACAGGGCAATCCCCAATATTAGTACAGATAGAGGGATGAACTACCTGAGAGCAACCCCGCAAAGAAGGAGCTGGGGATACTGGTGAATGAAAACTTGGACATAAGCTGGATAAGTGTGGCTGTAGCCCAGAAAGCCATTGTACCCTGAGCTCAATAAAATCCCCACTTTCAGCACTGCATACAGCTCTGGAATGCACAGTACAAGAAAGACATGGACCTGCTGCAGTGGGTCCAGAAGATGGGGCAACAAGAATGATCAGAGGGCTGGAACACCTCTCCTATGGAGAGAAGCTGAGAGATTTGGGGTTGTTTAGCCTGGAGAAGAGAACCCTCTGGGTTGTCCTTGTTGTGGACTTTCGGTATCTAAAGGGAACCTATAAGAAAGTTAAAGGGAGGCGTTTTACCAATGCCTGTTGTAATAGAAAAAGAAGCAGTGGTTTAAACTGAAAGAGAAGAGGCTTAGATTTGGCATAAGGAGGAAATTTTTTATTATTAGGATGGTGAAGCACTGGAACAGGTTGCCTAGAGAAGTTGTGGTTGCTCCATCCATGGAAGAGTTCAAGAACAACATGGTTTAGTGGAAGGTTAAATGACCTTTAAAGATCCCTTCTAACACAAAACATTCTGGGATTCAATTAATATCTTCTAGATGTGTAGCAAATTGCAATGTTTTCCCAAAAGGTCTCAGTGTATTCTAGCCAGAACAGTTGGGAGACTGCTGGAGATTTAAGTGATCACACAATGTTGCAATAAGAAGTGGCAGGAGCATATGAAATACCTAGCAGGCACTTTTATGGGGTACCTTGAAATGAGTGTCTTCAAATGAGGAGTACTATGGCTAAACTCCACTACTGACATTGCTTGAAGTCCTTAATGAGTGCAGAGCCACCACATTGTAACAAACTTCAGTGCATGGATGGGAGTGAAGAGTGTTGTAATAGTCTTTGTCTCAAAGACCTTATCATCTAAATAGATGGGAAGGATAAGAATATATATATACATATAAGAATATACATATATATAAGAAGGATATAGAACTAGAATTGTGTGTGGAAATACAAAAGTAATGTGTCAGAACCTAAACAGAAAGCTTTAGTTCTCAGTAATATTTTGCCTATTGGAAAAAACTGCACGTCAGGTTCAGTCATGTACAATGCTGGATAGTGATGTTTGACAAAAATACCCATAGATTCTTACTTTCAAGCCCAGTTTTCTGAGCTGGTATTGATTCCTTAAAACATACATTTTCACCATCTATTAAACAGTGTTTCATAATGGAATTTCAAAATTTTCCATCATCTGTTTTTTGATAAGTCTGTGAATATTTATCTGATACCACCATAACTCTTTCTCCTTCCCACAGTGTACTCAAGTTTACAAGAGAGTGCACTGGGCATTTGTTGGCTATTCACTTTTAGTACAGTAAAGTTAATGTTGCATACTTTTATCAAACAGACAATAAAACTAATTCAGATCATGAGCATTAAGAAAATCCTGTCTTCTGGAAAATTAGGAATATTTCTCCAGTGATTTTAAGAAAAAATGAAACCAAACTGCACACTTTTCTCCTGCTCTTTGCTTTCAGTTTATTCATCCTTTAATGGTTTTCTGGACAAAAGAAAAACTATCTCCCTCAGTTTCCAGTGTGCACAGTTTCTTTCAAGAAAGTCTATGTACTGCTGCTTTAAAATTAACTCTCACCTTGTGGCAAATGGAAACCAATGAAGCAATCAGACTCCTGTAACTGCAGTGGAATAGCTTTCACCAACTTTTTATTAGGAACAGGAAAACAGTAATTAAAGTGCTGAAAATGTACTTACAGAAACCGCAGAAAACACAGGGGTCTTTGACTGACATAAGAAAATATCAGAGTCTTTCTGCTTTTCCCTTGCTGAAAAGAAGTGGCTGTATAAATAAAATTGATTGATTTGGGGAAGGATTTAGGATCCTGACTTCACTGACAGACAATGGGATTTATCCTGTCTTTTCGTTACTTCTGGGAATTTCAACCTGGAGAAAGATCATTATTGTTGTGTTTGTTGTTGTCGTTGTGTTTTTGGTTTTGCTGTTTTGTTTGTTTGGGCTTTTTTTCCATAGCACATGGAAGGTATACTTTTTCATTATTAATCAATGGTACATTCCCTACATCTTATACTCACATAGGTATTTTCATTGACTTTGAAATAAGTATCTTAAAGAACATGATCTAGAGCTACTGTAGAAATTACTTTTTAGACATAAACATATTACTTGTTACCAGTGTTTGTTACAATTCTGTGGCATGCAATAACATAACAAAAATAAAAGTTCATGCATTAACATAGCCTATAAAATGACAAATAGATACCAAGTTTGACTGTATGCTGACAGTTGATGCTGAAGAAATACAGCTTGGCCATTTGGATTTTCTCAAAAATGTGAAATTTATCTATAGAGCTTACTTTTTTATTGGAATAATGCTCCTTAAGCTTACGGCAAGAATTTGAAGTTTAAGGGTGCCCTTGAGAAAGAAATTGAACTGACTGCAAATTATCAGGCTGTCACTGGGGGGGGGGGGGGGTGGGGGGTCTGGAAGAAATCTGGTCATCCTGTCCTGGGACTAGGGTCCTCATTGTGGACTCCAAATAGATAGTCTGAGGAGGGAGAATAGCTGTCACATTATGTGCAGCTATTTGAGTGACAATTTTTTAATGCATAAGAGTGAGTGCAGGCACTGAAATTTTTCTGACTTTAGCTGTCTCCCTTATCCAATTTATCATCATTGGTTCTCATCCTTTATTTTCTACCTTCACTTCTTTTTAATAACATCTTCTTCCTTTTCTTTTTCTTTTTTTTTTTTTTTTTTCCTTTTTTGGACAATCTTCCATTGGCTTGGTTTCCAGTATAAGAGCTGTTCCACTAAGCAGAATTATTCAGATAGAAGTACATTGGAAACATGTCTACCAACAGTGAAAAACATAATCCTTTTTTCCTGGTGTGGTTAAGCCATCCCTTGGAGTGACAGATGCTTTATCCAGTAAAAGGTCCATTTGCTTTTGTAAATTTCAAATACATATTGGTGCTGAATAGTGTCAGTTTGAGGTAAACCTTTCATGTCATAGTTATTGCAGGACAAAGTATACATTTTTTTGTGTACAAACTAACAAGTTTTGACTAGAAACAGCTTTGTAGTATATACATAGCTTCTGAGTTTCCTTCCTAACACAATTGTTCTCAATTTTTAATTTGTAAGTATTTATCTCTTTCTCCTGTCAAAGTTATTTCTTCTGTAACACTGCTGCCCAGATTTGGATACTTGTCTCAGGAAGTGGAACTCAGACCTGCATATTCTGAAAATATTCTGAAATTCAACAAATGTTAGAAACAACATACTGATATAACCTAGATGGTCTACAGAACCATAGAATTCTTTGCATTAGAAAGGATCTTAAGATCATCTAGTTCCAACCCACCTGCAAAGGACAGAAGCCCATCCAGTCTGGCCTTGAACACTGCCAGGGATGAAGCATTCAGTTTCTTTGGGCAGCATGATCTAGTGCCTCACCACTCTCACAATAACGAATTTCTTCCTCATATCCAAAATAATATACAAAAACAAAAGGATAAAATGTGGCCAGGAATATCTTTTGGTAGCTGACCATTCCCAGGTTTGGCAGAAAACATGTCCTTTGTAATACCGCTAAGGAGAACCAACATAGAGAACTAAAATGGCAGGTTTTAACTTTGTTTTTCTCCATTTCCTCTCAGTTCTTTCTTTCCGACTAAAGTCAGAGGGAAATCTCAGACACAGGAAGGACAGAAACCCCAGCCCATCTGAACCAGCCTGTTCTTATTTATTACCTCAAAAAGAACAAGTAATGTGTCCAGCTTTACTGAGAACTTTTTTTTTTACTGAGAATTTTTTTTTTTTACTGAAGTCAAATATTTCTGTGCTTCATCCCCATTTCTTTTGCAGTAAAGAAACAAACAGGAAGATAAAGAGTGAAGCTGCTTTTTAAAGTAATTAACTTTCCATTTACTCAAAAATAATGCTCTTTCCAGCGCTATGCTTTGTATTTCTCTCTTGGCATGCAGACATCTGTTCCTTACAAGTTCTTAAGAAACCTGCAGCCAGATCAATGTCTTTGACTTGTGTGTTTTCAGCCGGCGTGTTTGCCTTCAACAAGCTTCTCTCTGCTCTGTGCTTTGATCTCTGTCACTACAACAAGAGATTTTGTAACAGTTTACTGTAAAGGTGTGACTAACACGTATTGTCTCACCATGTCAGACACTATCACCACCAACCAGCAGAATCTACAGCTGTCTTCTCTGATCTTCCCAAAATTCTGCTAAACAGAGGTCCTTCTCATCTATTATATACATTATGCAACTCTCTTAATTCAGAGTATAATGCCTTTAAGTGAAAAGACTTCCTCATAATACAGGTATGTACACAGGGCAATGTGGTTCCAATCTCAAATGGTGGATACCTGCATTCAAATAAATTACTAATGCAAAATAAAGATTTTGAGTAAATACGGAAGCAGTTCCAGCTCCTTGTGTAAAACCATGCAGAGTTCCTCACAGACTGTAGAGTAAGACCTTGAAGTATTTAATGCTTTTGTACAAAAACTTGCATTTTCCTTGTAGTTTTGATCTTGTTTTCCAAACTGTTATATAAAATATATAGCTGTTCTATAAAATACATTTTTCAGCACCAGGCTCAGTGTCTGATACCCAGAGTTTGCATTAGCTAGAATAAAATAAAAATTTGGGGAAAGGTGAACAAAAAAAACAAAAAATGAGCACCTCAGAGAAGAATAAAAGAGCAAAATAAAAAAATAAGAAAAGAGAGAGAAAAGAGAGACAATAGCATGGATGGGGCATGCAGGACTAGGAATTTGTAATATTCCCCTGTTGCAGAATCCATCACAGCCTGAAGCACCACACTGATATGGGAATTGCACCTTTTCAAGACGAGAATACTTACGGCACAAAATGAGGGTGGAGCAAGAGGGAGCAGAATTCACACCAGACAGATATGTGAACTCACAGAGTGAGCAGTAGAGACAAAGGTTCCTCTCAGAAACATTACAGCCAAGGCATAATAAAGCTGTTAAGAATGTAGAAAATGAGAGCATAGTTTAAGTTCAGCACACATTAATTATTGAGAGCTCAAACACTAACTTTTGAAGAGCCTTTCATAATTTCTGTACAGTATCAGCAACCCTACATGTTTTTGACATTTTTTAATATGAATTTGAGCTTATGGTGTAGAAAGAAGAATGTATGAATAACATTACAAACCATGAAATAGTGGGATCATTGCATTTTAGAATAAGCTTTTTTATTTAATTTCTAGCAAACATCCCTGTTCTCATTGCTGACAGCTTCATTTACGCTGGCTTGACTGAAAGATGAGCATTCAAAATTGCTGCAGCTCTGTACTGTACCTCGCAGCATAGAATGTAAAGCAGAAGTGGCAGCTTGAGCCAGGAGAAATAGCAGGGATGGGAGAAGAGGGACATTTCTCAGAAATGCTTATCTCTCACCAACTTATTTTCAGGTAGAAATCATATCTTGATGTTTAAAAGCTTACCCACTACTGGAAAGAGAAACTTCTTTTATAAGAACAAGTAAATGATTGCCTGCACCACACACTCCTCTCATCTATTCAAATCCTTCTGCTCCATTCACCATTTTAGTTTAATACATTCTCTAGGACAAATACAGCAATTTCAACCTCCCTTTCTCATAGTAAGAGACATTGGAAATTAAATTGTCAGTAATGAAAATGGTAGTACCTCCTATGTATTAAGATATTTGCTGAAATGGAGTGAGCCGAAATGAAGTGAGCCCTATCTTTCAGGAATACAATATGTGCCCTAAGTAATCTGACAATTTATTGTCCCTATATACAGAAGAAGAGCTCCTAAGATTAAGCTGCTGGTGGCATTTAGAGTGCTTTGACCTGGAACCTGATGAAAAAGTTCAGTCTAAATTTTTTTACAGGTTCAGCAGTGCTAGCCTATGAATATTGCATAAGGCAAGGGGGCTATTGTCTGGTCCTGCACAGTTTTAGCTGTCACATTTTATTTATATGTTGCATAACCTTACTCTGAATGGCATTGTTAGTAGCAAGTCCACTTGCTCCTCTAGTAGTATCTAGTTTCTACCAATATATTTCTGATGAATAGGTTTTAGGGTTAATAGGTAGATAGATACTTCAGACTTCACTGACAGTTCAGAGACACCAGGATCAAGCATAAACAGTTTTTGCAGTCAGCAGTTTTAAAACATGGAATCCTGAATGGCAGCTGCTACTCTGAGCTGTGAGAGATTACAGGTGGAAGGAAAAGCAAAAAAGAGTAATCTCATGGCAGACTGCAGTGGTTTGGGGTTTCTTCTATGGACAACAGTGGGGCTGAGTCAAACTTAAACAGCTTTATGTGTTTTTCTATCCTAGTAAAGTCACACACATTCTAAAGGCTCCTCTGCCTGTGGAGGCACTGCAAAGGTAGCACTTGCATTAACTTTATCTCCTCTACTGATGGGCTGAACAAAGCAAACCTAGTCAGGCAGGCACAGTGAAGGCAAAACAAGTCTGTAGCAGGCACATACAGCCTTTTGGCAGATTAGTCTTCCAAAAAAGAATACCATATTTCCTAGATGGTCCCTGGAGAAGACCTGATCTGCTCAGTTTAGGGGCATAAGCTTTGAGAGCCAGGATCTCCAACTCAAGATCTCAACTTCCTCGCTGTTCTATAGAAGGAGCATGAGCACTCACCTCAAGTCCCAGACATACTTTGGTCAGGAGCAATTATTACAGAAAAATAGCAGTCATCCTGTAGCTGATAGGCTGCTTACTCTAAAATCCTGTCATAAACTGGCTGGCAAAGAGTATCTTGAAGGAGTTTTGTATTCATAGGGTGGAGAGATAAATGAGGCCTTTCTCTTTAAAGGGTCATTGTCCTTCACCGTCTTCCCCACCGGCAGACCTTTGCTCTTCGGAGAGCTCAGCTGAAATCTGTATCATTCATCAGGGGCACAGGGCTTTACAGCACACAGAGTTGGAGGATAATTAAGGACAAGACACAACAAGTGCATTACAGAAACTGGAAGGCAATAAGAGAGAAGGAAAAAGATTACAAGCAATCATGGCATTATGTAGGCCAACAGTGTGCACAGTTTGACAGTTCAATATATAACTTGCAAATGATATACAATTTTACAGTTCAAAAATGTTATACTGAATCAGTGCTTCAGCAAATCCCACTAATCCTTGCCTTGGATCTAACAGTACACCCACAAAAGCATCAAACTAAATTACTCCTTTTGAGGTGTCTGGCATTTTCTGAGTTCCAGGGCTGGCAAATTCTCTCAAAGCAATAACTTTTTCAGGTCCCAATCCTTATCCTCTTTCCACAAAAACAGATCCACGCAACTCCACAGCACTGCAGCAGAGTTTAATGAGTAACTCAGAATCACATATGCAAAGCCAGCTTCGTGCTCTGTATATCTTGGCTACCACTTAAACAATGCAGAGCTGGATGTGTTTGTGGAGAAGGTAAGGGTACATTCTCCCATTAGGAATAGCAGCTGCTTGTGTATAGAAAACTACCAATTATAAGAATAACTTAGGAAAAGCATAACCTCAAGTTGTTGAGTTGAAGCTACTTATTACTGTTAATTACATCAATTAAAATTACTTGGCATTTGCACATAGTGAAAAATATCACTGTAGAATTCTGGCAAGTTGCTATAGATTATCAGTTCTTGTCTAGCTTGCTATAGAGAAGTGTTATCTGGAGATCATGATGAAGAGGAATAAGACCAGAAATGAAACAAAAAAAAACCCAAACCAAAACCACAGAATCACAGAATCATTGAATGGTTTGGGTTGGAAAGGACTTTAAAGATATTACAGTTGCAACCACACTGCCACAGGCAGGGTCACCTTCCATTAGACTAGGTTGCTCAAAGCTCCATCCAGCCTGGCCTTGAACACAGAAAATGAAAGATTCTACAAAGCCTACAATAGATTTCTTAAACAAAACTGGGAAGCTTTTGTTTTACTTTGGCTTCCTGTCATCTGTAGTCCATGAGAAATGGAGGGCCAAAGAGAAACCCATGTATTATGGATTAGGTATCATGTGTGACAGAAGCTGCCAACAAGTATCACAGTTGGTGAATGACCAAAGAAAATGTCCATCTTGGTAAGGACCTAATATTTGGTTTGAATTAAAGGAGATGATGATGAAAGGTGCTGAAAAAATTCAAATTATAAACTATATGGTAACTGTAATTGTATTTCATTCGAGATTTTTATGGATCTCTTTATATTCCTTCTGTGTTTTAGCAAGCATAATTATCTCAAATATTTCAGTCACAATTTAATTCAAAATGCAAATAAATTATCCCAGAACTTCAGAAAAGAGACCTCATTATTCGAATAAAATCATTAGTAAATAATCAGTGTAATTTTGTAGAGATGATGTGCAAACTCAAACTGTGCATTTTAAAAACTGTGTGTGGATCCCTGGCCCTAATAATTCAGTGGGAATTTGGCAGCTTATTTAAAAGGGAACAGGATCCCACTAAGTATCATTATTTCAATAAAATATATGAGTTCAAGTCATGATGGCAAACATGAAATAGTTTAAATCTATCCAAATTCTGCTAATTCTTATCCCCATGATAAAAAAAAATCCAGGCTTGCTAAATGCTCTCATCTGAATTAACAACAATTCTTTTATCTTAATAATATGAAAAAGAATAAAGATCCAAAGGATTCTCTTCTTCCTGTAAGACATTAAAATATAGGTGCTCTGTACGTTAACATAAAGCTCTAGAAACTCACAGTGCACTCTTTGCTCATGCAAAAAGTCATCTGCTGCACAACTTCTCATTTTCTCAATTTAAAATGGTACCTTGATGTTGTTTGTGTCTTATCAGTTCCTCGGTTATAAATATTGAAAACAAATAGATGGATTTCGCAAGATGCGCAAATCATGTGTATTATTTTTCCTAGTGAATAGTAAGTAATCTCTTCATTCTCTGCAAAATTTGTCACAGTAACTTGACATCCACCCATATTCGGACAGCAGCAGGGTGAATAGAGTGTAACAGTTTGCTGATAAATGCTCCCACCCAGATCTGGACACTCACCTCTCTGCCACAATCATAGGATCAAAGACAAATATGTTAATATATCTTCCAGAAGAGACATACTTTTGTATCCAGAAGCTGTTACAACTTTTCTAATCTCCCCAGTGATTTATGGCATCACAGAGAAAACATCATTCTAACTTGCAAATGCCCTTCCAGAATTTGCAGTGCTACTGAATACAGAAATACCAGAAAGTCAAATGGATCAGTCTGGATGGCTCCATGATATTAATTTTCTGACTCTATTGCTGCTGAGTAGATTGGTTATAGGACTGTTCATTGATTACTAAGCTAGCTATTTCTAAATTCATTTTCTCACCTAACTTACTCTATCAAACCTTCCTTACTGAAAGAATGTGCTTTTAAGAGATGTGGGATACATTTGGTTCGACAATCTAGTAAATTTGATAATAGCCTGAAAAAGGACCCTAGATTCCTTTCTCTTAAGTTCCTTACTCATATATTAATTATATATAGCATTATATTACTGTATAATATACAGTAAATATATATAGTCTCATTTTAATCTGAGGTACAGTGACTCAGAAGTTCCTCTTACAGACCACTAAGAAGCACGGTAGCTAACACACAATGTCCACATTCTTTCACAGATGCCAGCAGGATCACTTTTATGAATGTCTTTTTGTATTCTGTCTTCAGCAAAACAGTGGTCTGCACAGAAGAGGCATTTACAGTGCACTAATATAAGCAGAGTGGCTGATGCCAAAGGGAGGATGCATCCCCATCTTTCTCCGAAGGGCTCCAGGTGGGATGGAGCCAAAAGGGAAGCATTGATCTGTTTGTTTCCCATGAAGTGAAAGAAAATGAGTCAAGGGGCAGGCCTGAGATATGCCTGATTTATATATGGTCTTTTATGACAAGTGAGTTGCCTCTGTTAAGAATAAGAAATTTTACAATATTGAGAAAGATTTAATAATTTTATGAAGGTGTAGAAATGTGAGACAGCTATGTCAGACGGCTTATTAACTCCTTGCCCTCCACTGAATCAATCATTTGCCACATAGGGTTGCTAATGCTACAAGTTTAGAAAAACATCTAGGTGAGAGAGTCTGCATAGGGGATTTCTTACAGGTGAAAAGCTCTTGCATACTCATTGTACATCTGTTCACAGTGCATATATCACCATGGAGCCAAACTTGTTAGCAAAGGTGCAGTGGGCACTGGGAGGGCTTTTGAACACTGAGTGAAATGGGATGGCAAGACAGCTGATGCTGCAGAGCAGCTCTGCCTGGGGTGAAACCTCTCTGCCCTGCAGGGTAAACAAAAAAAACCTGTGGGACTTGACAGTCTCAAATTAGAAAGAAGGTGCTACTGCAGAGGCTGGGAAACAGGTGCCATAACAATTGTCTTACCAAAGAGAGAGAGAGGAGAACTGTGAATAGTTACCTAAACTATGGAGAAGGGACAGTCCTGTGCTTAATCACCCTCTTTTTCTCCTTTCAGTAACAGTTTGTTCTTCAAGCCAATGATATCTTTGTGACTGCAGGAAGAAAATTAACTGTCTGAGCATCAGGCAACTCAGGTTTATACTTGCAGACTTGGCAAAGGCTTGAGCTGGTCATTCTTAATGTTCCCCAAAATTTAAATCCAGACTTACATAATAACCATCAAGCACAGGGGTTCTGTGAAGCTAACTAAGCAAGACCTTATGGAGGAGGATAAGGTTTTGCATTTTGCCTGTTCAACTCAACTGAGTTAACCAGCCAGACAAGAAAATAAACTTTCTAACACCAGAGCTTGTTTCTCTCAAGTCCAGGCACATCCATTGTGGATCTGTAGGGAATTTGCCTAAACTTGCCATCATAGCTTTTTAACACAGGAGGCTTCCAGAGAAATAAATACATCCATTTTCCAGCCGATTTACCATCCCTTAACTATAACGCTTAGAAAATGACCAGTAATTTTCAGGTAAATGTAACCTGAAAAAAATAGCACAACTAGAGATTTTTTTTACCACTCTATATTGTAAGGCTGAATATGTACTGCACAGACACACCACAATTCAAAGTACAATTCTATTTCCAGGTGTTGTATTCTTTCATGAAGGCTCACAGACTTTATGAAGTAATCTCAAAGGAGATGAGGGCTCACTGTATAGGGCTGTGCTAAGATTCTTCCAAAAATAAATAATCAATAGAGGGCTACCCTACTGAGTGACAATATTGCAGGGAAACACCATGTTATGGAAAACCACATCATCATTTTATACCTAAGCAACAACAAAAGGAAAGGAAAGATTGTTAAAACCTCAAGATGTGCAGGAAGACTGTCATCTGAGCAGGAACTGATAAATGAAACTGAAAAATATTAAATTGTCTTTTTTTAAGACAGCTATGGGGTTTGAAGAGCTTCCTTTGCACATCCTCTGAAGGCATTAGTAGTGACAAAGAATGCACGATCAGGAGCCTGCAGCAAAGCCAGGGCTTAGCTCAGCCACTCAGGGAATTTTTGTTCTCTCTGCTAAGATAAATTAGAATAACAAATATTGGGAGAGACTAGACAGGGAACTCACCTTGTTAAGCGGTTACCATTTGTGCTCCAAGTAGAAACATAAAGTAGCAAGATCATGTCTGATTTACAAACAGACAAATATTCACTCTACTTGGAAGAAATAATGATGCATTGCTGTCTTCATGTGCACCTTTAAGTCTGTACTCATGTAAGAGTTAGACTTTTTAAGGCAAAGCTTTAATTCTTTAATTCATTATTTATATTAGTTTTAGCATTAATTTTTCATAGCCATCGGCCATCTGCAAGATAAAAGAGAAACCAAGTTTTAAAGTGAGAGAAGCAAATATATAGAACTGTATTTTTAAATATAAAATTGCTACATTAAAAAAATGCAGAAAAAGTTCATGATCTCTGTATGCAACCTTCATCACTAATTCAAAAGCTAAGATAACAAATCCCAAAGGTCACATCTTCCAAGTGACCTAGCTGACCTTGGAATTATTCTGTGAGCCTCTCTCAGTGCTCTTAAGTAAAGTCTCCTGGGCCTTAGTGATATTAGATCTTTTAAGCCTGACAGCTCTCATCTTTATCATTTCTTTCCTGAATCATAGAGGAACTCTGCCAAGACACACTGGATATATCCATGGCTTCATTTGCCCATTATGTAAAACTGTAAAACATCTCACACAACTACCACTATGCAGTAGGTACTTATTCAAGTTGATCACCTTTAATTTTTTCAAGAATTAGACCACAGCAAATAGAACTGATGCAATGCATCTTTCTCACCTGAACTTTGAGACGTTTTCACAATAGACAACTTAGCCACAGAGCTCAGAGCAAATAGCACACCAAAGCAGCAAATATCTGAGACACTTTCATTGCTGGTGCTGCTGCAGCTCCTCAGTCTGGAGCGAGCAGATCCAGAGAACATAGCTGTGGCAGCTGGCAGGAGACAGAGGACAAGCTGCCAAAATGTTTTATTACAGTCCGTTACAGACATGCTTAGCTTACCCCATATTTGATATCATAACAGATAATTTTCTGTTCAGTTTAAATATAAGACTACAGATTCCCCCTTACTGTTTTAATGAGACAATCTTTCAACTTTGCATCTTCTGAATCTAGCTACTAAATTGAGTGAGATGATAAAGCATGGTTTTCAATTTTAAACTGTAGGGCTGTAGATGTGTATTATTTGCATGAAACCTCCCATAAATATTCTTGGTTCTCAATTAAATTTCTAATAATTCTTTCTTAGAACACTATGTAACACAAGCTAATGAGAAAACTAGTAACTGTCATGTGCATGTAATAGACCACCAACTACGACATAACATCGACTGTTGTAGGCGTTGACTTTAAACATGAATATCAAAAGAAAAACCTGTAAAAATCATGACTATCTGGATAAATTATTTTTTTCTCATAATGTACAAACTTTGATGTACTATACTACAATACTGTATAATAATGTACAATACTACAAATTTTAATGTCTTAATCTTTGAGGAGACTACCATGAATGTTTGTCCTGTATTATGTGATTAAGATTTGAGTCCAGCTTCTCAGAGCAATGTCTCCTTATTACTTGTAAAAGCTTCAATTTTTATCTGGCTTCCACTGACCACTGCTTTTACTCTACAGAGGTTTTCCTGAAAGAAACTTACTTTCAAGTAGGACTAACAACTCTACAATTGCTTCACTGACCCAGTTTATTTCCTGAGACACTCCTAATTTTACCTGCCACTCTCAATTAACTTCTTTCTCCTTGCAGTTGTTTAACTAACTCAAGATTTTCTACCAAACAGTGTAAGATTCACCTGGCCAGACATACACATCTGCCTTATACTTAACCATTCTCCAATTGCTCAGGAAAAATAGGTAATTCTAGGACTCAATTCATCTCATTCTAATTTAGATGCCCAAAATAATGGAGGAAACTGTATTCCCCAAAGTACCCTTTTAATTCACAACTGAAAATAAAGGAAGTGCGAGATGGCTGGTTCAGTGGAGATATCTACAATCTAAACCACTAGCCGAGGTGTTAAGATTTCTTTCAAATCCAAATGATTTAAAATGAAGTATTTTCGATTGCATTTTGAGACCTGCTTTTGTTAATTGCCTCTTTTTCGTGATGAACCAAGAGCCATTTAGGTGTGATCATTGATTAGGTGTTTGGCCAGCTTTGCACCAAGGTATTAGAGAGTTCTCAGTGGGAGCTGTGTACCATTAACCTGGCTTTCAAAACTCATCAGCTTACTCAGTTACAGATCTATGGTTACTAGGCAGAAGTGTACACTGGAAAAATGACTTTTAAGTTATATAACACAGCGTGCTGGAGGTTTAATGTTTTACCTGTCCCAGAGGCTAAATTGTGAAGTATATCACTGCATTAAAATAGAAAATGTAAGTAGAATTTTAAAGTTTAAGGACTCAGATGATCAATATAGTCTAAAGGCTCAAGGACAGGAGTTAGTATGTACTAAATGTATTTCAGCAATAATGATTTATAATTAGAATGTAAAATAATGCAATGATACCTCAGCAATGAGATTAGTCTTTGACCCTCAAAACATTATTATTGGTTTCTTATCTTACCTTTCTTTTAAACAGTTCTGAAGTAAAAAGCGACCTGAAAACAATTATTAAATAAAATGAAAACAGGAGGCAATAAAAACTGCCTCAGCAAAGAAATATCTGATTGAGCACCCTACATAAACACATATAAGTAGATCTAGATGCAAAATTTTTACTAAGTACCTGTCAAATAAATCTTGTTCTGAATCTTCTCATTCTTCTTGGTGTATTTTTAAAGGCTTCTCTATTAAGGAGATATTTATTTTTATTGGGTTTGCGTGGCAAGGGGTTGGCAGCAGGGGGACTACAAGGATAGCTTCTGTGAGAAGCTGCTAGAAGCTTCACTGAGTCCAACAGAGCCAATGCCAGCCAGCTCCAGATAGACCTGCCACTGGCCATGGCCAAGCCCATCAGGGATGGTGGTAGCACCTCTGGGATAATGTATTTAAGAGACAGAAAAAGTTACTGCACCAGGAGCAACTGTAGTTAGAGAGGACTCAGAATATGTAAAACAGTTCTGCATTCACCAAGGTCAGTGAAGAAGGAGGTGGAGAAGGCACAGAGCAGAGATTCCCCTACGGCCCATGGTGCAAACTGTGCTGAAGCAGGCTGTCCTCCTGCAGCCTATGGAGGTCCACAGTGGGTCAGATTTCTGCCTGCAGCCCATGGAGGACCCCATACCAAAGCAGGAGGATGCCTGAAGGAGGCTGTGGCCCCACATCTCCAGTGAGGAAGCCCATGCTGGAGCAGGCTCCTGGCAGGACCTGTGGCCTGATGGAGAGAGGAGCCCACACTGGACCAAGTTTGCTGCAGGACTCATGACCTCCTTGAAGACTGCACACTGGAGTAGTCAATGAAGAACTGCAGCCCCTGGGAATGACATCACAAAAGCTCATTTAGAACTGTCTCCCATGGGAGGGACCCTACACTGGAGCAGGGGAAAGAGTGTGAGGAGTCCTTCCCCTGAGAAAGAAAGAGCGGCAGAGACAATGTCATGAACTGACCAAAACTCCCATTCCCCATCCCCTTTGCTGCTGAAGGGGACAAGGTAGAGAATCTGGGAGTAAAATTAAGTCAAAGAAGAAGGGAGGGGAAAGGGGAAGGTGTTTTTAAGATTTGGTTTTATTTCTCATTATCCTACTCTGATTTGATTGGTAATAAATGAAACTAATTACCCCCAAGTCAAGTCTGTTTTGCCTATGACAGTAATCCATGAGTGATCTCTCCATGCACTTATCTTGACCCATGAGGCTTGTTGCAGTTTCTCTCCCCTGTCTATCTGAGTGGCAGTGGTTGAGCAGCTTTGGTGGGCACTTGGTGTCCAGCCAGGTTCAACCTGACTTAAAATCATAATTCTTCTCACCTCTTAATCCTAAATCATAAAACCATGATTTTCACCTATTTTTTTTAAAGTTTAGAAATTAGTTACCTGATCTTTTAACAAAATCTTTGACAGGCTAGAGGCAATTCTGTCTTTGTATTGTTGTTTTAAAATAATTCAACATGTTTTTAAATAATTTCAACATAGATGGGTATGTTTGTTTAATACATTTCTGTGACAGAAATAGATGGCAGCAGTATTATTTGTCTGATTGTATGTCAGCTGTCTTTTCCAATGAGCTGGTGACAGAAGACCTAATTTCTTTATAAACTCTGATAATGCTTGGAAAAGGAGTCATCCCCATGCTTTAGATAAAAATATACTTCATAAGGCTGGGAAGTACCAATTTACCTTGACAGTTAATTGACTAGCAGCAAAGCCAAATAAATGAGTTTATAGATTGAAATATATCCCTCAGCAGTATGCTTGCCGATGACCAACATTCTCATTAGATTCCAGGTAAGCCTTACTTTGCAGGCTTATTTGAGATTTCATCATGTGTGGGAAAACTCTCAGATACGAAAAAGTCACCATATATTTGAAAAGTGAAATCTTCAAAGTTTACACTGAAAATATGACTCCTTGAACTGAGAGTCATAAACCACTAGGAACGCTTATTAGTGAAGGTGATAAATTTTCCATTACCTGGGCTCCTTATGGCCTTGTTTTAGCAAAGCTCTTAAGCTTCCATATCCATAAATTCCACTGTATAGGTGTAGTCACAAACATTTCTGTCCAGGAAGATGGGTTTTGTGGACTATCCAGACAAGAATATAAAATCGCCTTTGCAACATGCTCCAGGGGGAGCTGCAGAATGCAAGAGTGACATTAACTGAAGAGCTCAACGGAGCTGAAACCCTACTTTGTGCAATGTCTGGTATAGAAAAAGTACGCGCCAGTCTGCTGAAATGCACATAGCAGCGCCTGTGCATCTCATACATTCAAATTGGCCTACACACAGCAGCTGTAGGCAAGCAGTAGGGCTACAAGGCACAAGCAGACATGGAATCAAGGAGGAGTGAAGATGAATCTTCTTGGTTATTTAATTGGATGAACAGAAAGCAAAGCAGATTTATGCATGACTGCATGGTAGGTAGTCCACTTCTCCCTATATTTCAGCATAACCTTTACTAAAACAGAAGCCAGAAACTTCTTTTTTAAACACAAACCACTAGAGTGGCAGGGATCTTTAATACAATTTTTCAGAATTTATGAGCATGACCATACCGCATAGTGAAAGCCATTCTGCAGAAAAACAGCATTTTAGCATTCTGCAGGTAACTCTGCCAGCAAGCAACCATGGGGCCACAAATGCTCTAGCTTTTGTGTTAATATTTGGTGAAAGTGGAAATCCTCTGTCCAAAATGATAGAGATTCAATGATCAATGTATAACACAACTCTTTCCTGGATCTCTGTAGAGATTTAATTCTGTAGGTTCCAGTTAAACTAGTTAAGAAAATGTCAAATCAACATGCATTCTCTGTTCTCCTTTTAGAAAGGACAGAACTGCAATTCAAAGCAGGTAGCTACGCTATCTGCAATTTCTGCTCGTACGTCATTTCTGGAGATGATACCTCCTTTTTATTCATCCTGCTGAATTCTGAATGCCTGCCTAAATCCTTCCCTCTGGGTCTTTCAAAAGCGTAATATCATAATAAGCTGCTGTTTTGGATAAATAAGCATTGACAGCACAAAGTCTGATAGATATTCATTTGCCTTTATCACCAGGAAGTTTGTACATAAAATTTTCCTTTGCTTACATGTTTTGCAGTCATTCAAAGCAGCAAACTGGTGTTCATCTAACAATCAATTACGTATCAGAAGTCAGTGTTCCCAAACTTAATATCCCATAAACAAAAATGTCATGCATTTGAGTATAGGTCCTTAGTTCTCACTGACAGTAGCACAGCTCCATGACCAAAGCATCTTCAGCTTTGCTGTTCTACAGCCACCCCACTAACACAAAGAAAAGCCATCAGTTTGGTTGCATTCATAAGCAGGTACACCTACCAGAAATCTACATCATACTGTTAATCTGAGTGAAGAGGAAGTTAGGTCACTGCTTCAAGGAGTCCATTACAGTTTGAAATGCATAGTTGGTTTGCCAATGTGACACAGATCTTCTGCCTGGCTTTAGATAAATCACCCTTTCATTCCAGATTACTAGTATTGTCAGTAGCAGACCTAGTTTAAGCTCCTCTGTCCAGACCCTCCTCCTTTCCATCTCTCCTCTATCAGAATTTACTTCCCTCTCAGTTATACAAATTCAGCTGTTTATACAACTGCGCTTCACAGAGGTTTTGTGAAAATATATTTCACTTTTCATGTGTTGGATTTTTCAGTTTCAAAATTTGTACAGTTGCATAAACTGGTTTCGAGACTGACTGCCCTAACAGGCACAACTGAGGAATGTCAGTTTCTGCTGGGAGATTGCAACAATGGGCAACACAAGGAACTGGGAGCCTAACAAATTATTAGAGAGGAGCTGCAGTTTTATCTTTTCTCTGGCTCCAAACCCATATCTGTAAAAAAAGAGGTAGCCAAGGAACCTCCTACGTTAAAGACGGTATGATGTTAACATATTAATTATTCACCAAGACTGCATTAATGAACATATTGACTGTTAGAATCCACTTACAACTGCCACTGGTACTTGCTCAGGAGCCTTTTTTTTTTTTTTCTGTTTTTGTTTTTGCCCTTTTTTTTTCTGCAAAATAAAGTGCTGGCACTACAGTATGATGTAGCTTTGCACGTGGCTGATATATATTATGAGACTTATATTGTTTTCCTGAGGTCCATTTTAGGTGATGGTCAGAGAAAGGTGCTATGAAAGTTTCCAGTGGAAATACCTGCCTGTATCAGTTCAGGCACCGAAGTACACAGATATGATCTGCCTATCTGATGGCTTTAGAGGCACATACATGAAAGTTGGGTGATTAAATTAGAAATCCCACTTCAGGATACTTACATCAGCTCAGAATATGTAACATTCTCTTTGTTATGAAAAGACAAACTATTTTACTATTTTTATATTATTATTATGCACTTCACTTCCTTGCCATTTGTCACCAGTTTCAACATACCCTCGATGCATAGCACTGCCTCTTAGCCTGTAAACCTTCTTAGCAGGAATATTTTTCAGTAATAATGGCTTCCTTTATACCATATTTAAATAGATTGATGCACCTGTACATGTGCAAGGTTGGTGGGGTTTTTTTCCTAATATTTGGGTATATATGTATTCATTAACCTTAACAGATAATAAGAATTATTATGTAAAAGCTACAAGCTCAGAATTTGATTTACCAAGGAGTTCAAAGACACTGTAAATGGTGGTCACCAAATGCTGTATCTAGTGAAGGCACGGGTACCTCTCTGCTTTGACAAAATCCATCCTAATGAATGCAGTAATTGGTAGCAACAGGACTCAGCGCCATATGTGTTAGATCCAAACCTTACTGGACAACAATATTAAATATTAGAAAGGATGTTAAGCACCTGTCTTCTTATTTAAACTTTCTGATAGTATTCTTAGCAAAAAATCTACTTTAATCTCAACCGCAAGATTTTTTGGATACACAGATCAACACTCCGATTTCCATCAGAACTACTATGTACATTTTTCATCAATATTTAAGTAAAAACCTAAAGTTCTGTAGGCGAGATATTATTTACTTTAGATTAGTGTCATGGAACACAACTGGGGAGCACATGTTGTAAGATATTTGCTTGCTTCCTTTGTCCTACAAATCACTTAACACGAAAGATTGTCTGTGCACGGAGTGTCAAGAATTCTCCCATGTAAAAGAGTCACTGCAAAATGTTTTAATACATTTAATACAGAACTGATGGACAGGGATACAGCAGTTGATGCTATCTACCTGGACTTGTGCTAAGCATTTGACACTGTCCCACACAGAATCCTTGTCTCTAAATTGGAGACACATAGATTTGATAGGTGGACCACTTGGTGGATAAAGAACTTGCTGGATGGCCGCACACAAAGAGTTGTGCTCAATGGCTCAGTGTCCAGCTGGAGGCCAGTAACGAGTGGTGTCCCTCAGGAATCGGTGTTGGGACCGGTCTTGTTCAACATCTTTGTC
>JBCJKH010055354.1:0-44759 GCA_039877255.1 Loriculus beryllinus | reverse complement strand
ATAACCTCTCCCCAAGTGTGTGGGCAGCACCAGTGTGCTGGCATTTTATAAACAATTCTGAATTTATCCTTTGAAGTAAGGTATAGTAGCTAATGCCTATACTATTCTTTTATTTGGCAAAAAAACTTCCTTATTTGTTCAGAAAAATTTTTAGTTACTGAAAAAAAGTGAATCTGTTTTTCTTAGCTTCCAAGGGTCAACATTAAGATGAAAGGTCAGGGCTCAACTTTCAGAGGAAAACATGAACAAGTAATGCCTGCAGCCACTGAACACCATTAAGTCTCTTCTAGAGTGGAAGCTCTCTCATGGATTTGAAGGTAAGTTTGAAAAATCAATGCAAAGAATGTAATCAGTTGCACAGAATGAGGCTGTGAGTACAAGTGAGAGCAAAAGGTTGGCCAGAGATCCCAGTATGTTAAAAAAATCGCACTGATTTAATCTGGCTTCATGCTGTGACTGCGCTTCTGAAACAGTTATTTGCAATATTCATTTGTCAAAGGCTGAAATGTTCTTTAGTTGCACCGTAGAAGTAGCTGTGTAACAGTCATAGTTATTGCCAAGTGCTTAAGAACAGCTGATTTGCATTAATGCCTGCAAAGGTCCTTCAGGCAGCAGACTGCTACTGCCATTGCTGAGGTTCTGCTTAATTACTGCTTCTGCATTGCCAGCTTTGGCACCCAATGTATAGGCACACTCAAGGTCAACTACTGTTCAGCTGCAAATGGACTGTGTGCTGTTGAAATCAGAATAATTTACAGGATCAGATTGACTTCACAAAAAGGAAATCCTTCCTTGAGGAAAGGTTAAGCTCTTTTACTGTGGGCATACTGGAAGATGTATATAAAAAGCCACATTGTTTCGCAGCTGCAATCGAGAAGCATCATCCATACAATCAAGAAGACTAAATGGTAAATGAGTAGGGCGCTCAGCAGCAGTGCACCTGAAGAAGTAATCTCTTCTTTCCTGCTTCTCAGCTTGGTTGGGATGCCCAGGGATGGATTGCTTGCTTCCCTGCAAGGCAAAAGCTGGAGGTTGTCAAACAAGCTCTGGGTCTCTAGTTCAGAGCAAGTAAGAGGTGCTTCCTTACACAACATGAGATGAGGTATGAAACTCTTCAATAAAAGATTCTGTGGATGATACCTTTGTCCATGGATTTGGGTGCAAACTAGGCAGTTCAAGGAAAAGAAGTCCATCAAGGCATGCTAAATAAATGGGCTCTGTTTTCATTTCTTCTCCATGTCTGGCTATTGTCAGAATCAGGGTGCTGAGGTGAGTCCTTTGGTGTGGCCCTGGAAGCTCCTTCTTATTAACCTTTATGTAGTTCCCTCTGTTAATTTGTTTAATTTGAGTCCTTGCCTTTACTCCTAAAGCTTTACACAGCTCTGGTCATCTACGGTTTGTCCTTTTTGTCAGGTTCATGTCACCTGGTCCCTGTGCAAGCTGCCTGTGCCAGTGCTGTCAGCCTCATCCCACTTTTTGTCATGTTGTCACATCATGAGCAGTGAGGGGACGTCCCACAAGGGCTGATGCTAGGTTGTGACTGCAGCAATAGTGAAGTGTCTGGCAAGTGCTACACAAGGGAGTTAGTTAGAACCATCTTAGAAGTGTGCCAGGGTTGAAGTGTATAGGGGAGTTTGTATCCACTTGTTTATTCCTGTAGAACTCACCTGGGGCAAGGAGGAAACTGCAGCATCTCCATGGTGTCTTCTTCCTCAAAGAAAGGCGTAGGAGCTCTTGGCCCAGCTGTATGAATGCTGAAGAATGTCTCAATGTGCCCAGCATCCTGCAACTACTCAGGCTGTGGTGTGAAGGCTGGCTCAGTGCTGTTCAAGCAGTCACACCATCTTTACTGACCCTGGGAGTGCCACCAGCTTGCCCCTAGCCAAGATGGTGAGTCAGTAAAGAACAAGCAATGCAATAGCCAATTTTTATTTATTTTTTTTTTTTTAACTATGGGACAACAACCCATGAGTTTTAGAGCACTTAATTCCCATTTTTCTCAAATATGCCATTAGTAGGAGTATGTAACAACAACACGCTTGCTTCTCCTCTGACAGCATCTTGAGACTGCCAGAAAGATTTTCAGTAACTTTCTACCAGTCCTGCCAAAGGAAAGCTCCTGAAATACACTGTAAAGACTAAATGCTGCAGGGGAAAGATGTGTGCCAACAATTTCTATCTGTCCTGTTTTTATTTTTAGTCAAGCTGAAAGAACAGGTTGACAAAAATGGATGCCATGAAAACCATTAGGACGTATGCAGAACTGTTTCAACTGCTTGGATGATCATTCAGTTGAATTCAGTCTTGTTGTTTATTTGTCTTTTTAAACAATAATAGATCAAAGTAATCACTAAAAAATTATCAACAAGACTATTGCAGTGTTACTTAGTGATTTTATCCGTGAACTCAAATTCCATCCTAATCCCTTGAAGATTTTGTGCATCCAATTTTCTTGCACGTCTTGTTGAATCTTTTGAGTATTCTGTTCTACCTTTTCCAACAAATCTAAGACATGCTCCACATCTTGAGTCACATTTGAAATGTATATACAGCAATGACCAAGTCTATCTTTCAAGTATCCACAAACTCCATGCTCTTTAAGTAAAAGCATATCCAAAGCCATTCTATATTTTAAAGTCATCCTTGAAGTTGCCTGTAATTGTAAATTCACATTCTTAAATCCTTTCCTGGTTGCATCTGCTAGCCTCTCTACTTGTCTTCTTAGTTGATATATCCATTACCTGTTCTTATACATTGCTAAAGGAGTCAGCAAAGATTCCAAAACCCAGCCAACTTTCACTTCAGTTGAAGTTTCATTCCGTTCTTCATCTATTTCTGACCCCTTCACCCTTTCTAATTGTAAATGTTCTAATGCTCCTCTAAAAGGAGTTCTTTTCCAGACTGAACGTAGGGTTGGTATGCCTAATGTTATTTGTCTTACTTTACCATCTGGAGGTAAATGAGTTGTCCAGGTCCCATCACTCATTACCTACACTAGGTGTCCTGGGCTCTGTAATACAGATATTTTACAACTAAATATTGTTCCTCTTTTGGGTATGTACTTCTCAGTCAATTTGAGGTCACTCGTAAGGCTTCTACAAAAACATCCATATTTTAAAGCAGCGTCCAAAGGGCGGATGGCAGTTCACTTGCCATCTCATCAGGATTAAGATCTGGATTTTGAGTAGAACTGTATTCTAATTTCAATAGATTTCGCTGTCTTACTAATTCTCCATCTGGTTCATTTTTTACTACAAAATTGGCTCCCTTTAACATCCAAAGCAATATCCATTCTCCCCAAATTTGAAAAGGATACACAAAACTAGACATATTTCGGAGTCAATTTTGAGGACTTATCGTCCCTTTTGACAATTTTCTATGATGATGGGGCTTTCTTCACCCTGGTGTAGTGTATCCATGCTTCTGATTCAGCTATCTTGATGGTGGTGAAGGTAGTCAACAGTACTTGAAAAGGTCCTTTCCAGTGTTCTTGGAAAAGTTCAGAAGTCCATGTTTTCACAGACATAGTCTCCCACTTTGAAATCACGTATTGGGTTCTCCAAAGGCAGAGACCTGTTCCAAACAACCACACTTCAAAGTGTAGTTAAAGTTTTTTCCTAGGAAAAGTAGATAGCTACATGCATCTTGTTTTCCTTTTTATATGTGCATTCAAATTTGATTCTGGAGATTCATATGGCTTTCAACATCATTCATAAGGACTAATTAAAGTTCCACTTTTAGGTTGAATCCAAGTTTGCAAGAGGGCCAGTGGGAGTGCCTAAGGCTGTTTCAAATTAGTTTCCCGACATATTTTGCTAACCTGCCTTTTCAATGTTTGACTTATTCTTTCTACTTTTGCACTGGATTGTGGCCTTCAAGGTGCATGTAAATCCTAAGTAATTCCCAACATTTTACTAACACCCTGTACCACTCCTGCAATAAAATGTGGACCTCTATCTGAAGATACTCGAATAGGCACCCAAAATTTGGCATAAGCTCCTGCAATAGCCAATTAATGATTTCTTTTACTGTTTGGTCCAACAGGGAAAGGCTTCTGGCCATCCTTTAGGAGTGTCAACACCTACCAAAATGTACCGATAGCTCTCTTCCAGTCTCACTCGAAAGGTCCCATCTAGGTAGCCAAAAACTGTCACCATAAGTCAGGAGAATAAAACATCTTAGTGCCAATGTAGCATTAAGAAGCAGGCACTTCTTCATTGCAGTGCTGGGTGCTAGGTGGAGTTTCCACAGATCAAGCACACTCAATGCCAATTTCATCATTACATTTATACACAAAAATCACAAGGTAGTACATACCCAGTTACAATGATTGGTTACTGATTTACACACAATTATATCTTCAGTGCCATTCTCTTCTGTTAGTACGCTTGAACACGGGAAGGGTCTTCACCTGAGCAAGGGTCTTCTTGATCTGTGGGTGTTTTTTTTAGTATTATAATGAATGCAGTTTACTTCAGATCACCTTAAAAGTAAGTTTTTTTGCCAAGTTGACTGGCTAAATTTCTACCTTGCCAGGTTGTCAAATAATTTATCCTATATACAGTAGACCCTAGGTGCTCTGGTTATACTCTAGAGAGTAAGGACTAAGGCTAACATGTCACAGAGAACAGGGACTTTAAGCAACACAGCATCTGATTTCAAGTAACACAGCAACCCGTGCTAGCATTAAGGCTAACTTCTTAAATCAAGATGTTCCTATAGATAAACATTTCACAAACACAAAATGGAGGAAGATTCAGCAAAACTTAAGATAATCTGCAACAACTCTTTCCTACTAAATGCCCAAGATTCCAGTTCCCAGCAGATTTTCCTTGAAGTATTGGAAGGATGCGTAACTGAGGAATAAAAAACAGTGGGTGTCTTTTTGTAGAATCATGGAATTGATTAGGTTGGAAAAGACATAAAAGATCATTGAGTCCAACAGTTAACCCAGCCCTGCCAAGGCTACAACTAAACTATGTCTCTCAGTGCCTGCACATGAGAGTCTGCACATCTTTAAAATACCTCCAGGGATGGTGACTCCACCACTTCCCTGGGCACCCTGTTCCAGTGCTTGATGACCCTTTTGGTGAAGAAATTCTCCCTAATGCCCAATCTAAACCTCCCCTGGCACACCACTTGAGGCCATTTCTTCCTGTCCTATTGCTTGTTATTTGGGAGAAGAGACCAGCCTCCACCTTGCTACAGCCTCCTTTCAGGTAGCTGTAGAAAACAATAAGCTCTGCCCTGAGCCTTTTTTTCTTCAGTTCCCTCAGCCACTCTTCACAGGACTTGTTCCAGCTCTCTGAGTGGGATCCCACTTCTGGGAGTCAGAGATGGGCTTTGTCTGGGGGCAAACACAAAAGACATTTACTCTCTTCTTTTTTCTTGGTGGGGTGGTCCTGTACATGAATCCTCGTGTGGTCCAAGCACAGTAGCAGCTCCTGCTCAGCAGGGAAGCTGCTGAACTGCATGCACTGAAGGGGAGACCAGCACTACGAGGAGTCAGTTCTGCTGGGCATTGTTCTTGGGAGGGGTGTCTAGGGTACAACACTGGTGGGGTGGAGTGCTGGTGATTGTCACCCACTGCAGCTTCTCTGCTGGATGTCGTCCCCCACAGATGGATCCCAAGCTCTCTTCTTTTGAGTCACTTGGAAAGCAGTGAGTTAAGGAGGAGTTGAGAAGAGTTCCACAACATCCTTGATTCATCCAGAGTTTCTAAAGCCTCCATGTCCCCTTCTTCAGAAGATGTAGCAGTCTCCTCACCATACTTGCAGTTTTCTAGAAGTTCAGTTGGTGCGTCCCACCTCTGATATGATGACACCCGAAGGCTATACTATGCCACCTCCTTATGAGCAAATTAGACACAGACTGAATGGTGTGAGTTCTCTTTCTTTCCTTACCTGCTGATTTTAACTGAGGATATTTGAGTTGTATTTAGCTATCTGACAGGTACAAGCCCTGATGGGAAAAAAAAAGGAGAGGTGTGAACAAGGGAATGAGGCAAATCAGAGCTCATTTGGGGCTTTCTGTTGAGAAGAGTAGTGTGAAAGCAAAGACCATTTGCCTTTATAATGCTGAGTTTGGACATATCACCTCTGTCATCAGGGATACTGCCTGCTTCTATTCTTACAGTTAAAACAGTTGCACAAAGTGTCCTTTTCTACTGGTTATGGCATGAGCAAGATGTGTGGACTGAAAGGGGTGAGGACTGTGGTCAACAAGCCACAGGGAAGAGGTCTCAGCTACTCAGGAAACCTTGTCTTAATTGGCAGGACCTAGGTCTCCTGCCGGCAAATATTTAGGAGAAGATTCCAAAGCATTATCTTCAGCGTCTTCATATAATTTGAAATTGCAATCACAGAAATGTACTATTAAAAGGTTTGGGTGCCATGGTTTAGTGGGGAGGTGTCCCTGCCCATGGCAGTGGGGTTGGAACTGGATGATCTTAAGGTCCTTTCCAACCCTAACTATTCTATGATTCTATGATTCTATCTGCTCCTTTTGAAAGGCACCGTAAACTAGATGCTCAGACTGCCAAGTACTGAGAAAGAAAGAGGAACTGAGTAATGATACTCGTCATGTGTTCCTAAAGTGTGGATTTTGACCTATTGCCTTCCAAAGCATGTCTGAACTGCAGTCACACAGGGCCACGTACTATAGGATGACCAGACACGCTGCAACTGAAGGTAACACACATTTAATGTTTGCCATTAAGGCAGGCTTTTGGCAGGGAGAGGTGAAAGAGGATTTACTGCAGAATCTCTACTTTTGTTACAACTGCCTTTTTCTTTCACTGTCTTGATGAAATCTTCAGTGGGTTTTGTTGAAGCCCAGCACTGGGAATAGCCTTTGAAAGCCCCACAGCTCTCTTAAGAAAGCACCTGATGACCCCTCTGCAATTCTAACCCTTTTGTTTTAACACTGAAGGGTCATTGACCCCTTTTGGCTTTCTTACACCTTTACATTAGCAGTTTATACCAGGCTGTTCCTTTGCAAGGTTTTGCTTCAAGTATGCTAAACATAACATTGGTAGGGGCAGACATTCAGAATACCCCTCCCTCTCAAAAGGACTCTGAATAAAGATCTGTTACAGATGTAAAGACTATAGCTGCAGCTCTGGTACAGCTTCATTTTCAAAGAAATAACTTTATTCCATATTGGCATGGGCAGTTTGCTGGAAAAACAGGGATCTAGCAGGCTCTTGATGCAGTCCAAGCCAACTGATATCCTGGCCCAGGTGACTGAGCAGAATAATATCATTCCTCTCTCTTTCCTGTTTGCCTCCAATAAGACAGAAAATACCACACTGGAATTATCAGTGTTCTTGGTTACATCATTGCTAGCAAGCTAAAGAAGGCCAAGACAGAAATGGTCAGTTGTAAACATGTCCCTGGACACCATGTTCGCCTGTATCATGCTCATGAGAACTAGCACTCTCCTAGACAAGTCCTGGCCAAGCTGCAGGGATGCTCGTGTCAGGCCCCATTGCCTACCACAACCAGGATGAACCAGGCTGTTTCAGAAGAGAGTAATTTAGGCTAACAAACAGAAGCCATGCTTTGTCACTTGCCTTAGGGCTGGAGAACAGACTTTTGTCCATTTTATTTAAGGGCATGGACCCAGCCCTTCTGAAAATGCAAATCATTACTTGGAAGTAGTCACTGATCTCACCCATGAGCCTGAGTTCCAAAGAACAAGGCAAGCTTCCAAAAAGAAAAACACAGCAGTATTCCAACATAAAAATTAATCCCTGATGTAACTACCTAGGAATTTATGAGACCCGCACCACCAGGGAATTTGAGAAGCCCCCAAGCGTTAAGAACCAACTAATTCCTTGGGCAGCAGAAGGAGTAAAGCCTGGCTTGCTGCCGCGTTGTGGCCACAGGACAGATCCTATAGTGTCTAATGTGGCAAAACTACTCTCAGGTACTTCCCAGAGCTGGAAATTCATAATGCCTCTCCCCGTTCCACCCTCATGTGGATTCTCTGTTATAATACAGTAATATATATATTATTTACAATAATATTATCTGTTATAATCAAATAATATAGTTGAACTCTTGCTCAGGTCTCCCCTCAGAGAGGGATTGAATGTGCAAGAATTTCATGGAAGTTTGAAGAACTTAATATCTCTGAGGTCTAATAGCTACTCCCCTGCCAAATTTGGCTGAAATTGGCAAGTAGATTAAATTATACAGTTTTCTCATTAGGAAAGGACTGACACACCGACAGCATGATGCTGCAAGCATCCTTAGGAAGCCTAGTTAAAGATACGTTTTTAATCTTGCTTTCCTAGACAACAGAAAAAAGACTGATTCCATGTTGATACATGCTGTGACAATTTCTGTTTGCATATTGATGAAAAGCCAAAGTCAAAAAGAGTATTTTAACATCATGTTTCTCGGTGAGTTCCGTCCCAGAGTTTATTTTCATGTGAAAGTTATAAACAGGTAAATATCGAAATCTGCAGCTTCTGCAGTTATAATCCATAACCTGAATATGTAGGGTACATACACACACAGAGTGAAGCATAACGTAGGTTAAGACCTGCTGAAAATTAGTTCTTCCAAGCAGGGTGACTGATGAACAGTCAATACAAAGCAGTGTGAACTTCAAACAGGGGAAATTACAATCAGACTTAAAAGTTTATGAAGAATTCACTGAGATTTTACAGTGAAATATATCAATGAAATTCTTAATAAAATCAGTGGAGTTATCTATACATCTTCTCTAGCATTATGGAAATCGTTGCATGTATTTCCTCTTATTTCAAAGTACCTGAACAGGGATTTGCAATTCAGGTGTGCTCAGCAATAGGTAAACCAAAGCAATTCTGCAGGCTTGTCTCAGTAAGACCTTAAAATATTTAAAATGTTTAATTTCAAGCCCTTTTTTCATTCTTTTGTTGCCTTTTTTTGTTTTTTGATTCCTAGCACATTTCTCCTAGGAAATCTACATCCATATTTGCCTTTTGGAAAGGATACTCATTGAAATGTCCTCTGCCTAGCAAAGGGATATGAGATCCCTCATATTCCTGTCCTTGTTTTCACTGCCAGAGGTGCTATTATCCAGAGAACACAAGCAACAGGGAACTGCAGGTTTGCTGTTCTTTTGGCTTGTAGCTGGCAGTCTTATCCAGTGGCCTCAGCCTGCAATAATTCAGACAGTGCATTACTGCATTTCTGGGAGGCAACCAGCTGAGTACAATAGAGCTGATCTACTGAAGAAACAAGCCCATGTGGCTCATTGACTGAGGAGAAAAACGAGATGAAGCGTTGTTTTCCAAACTTGCTCTTGCTTTCCTAATTCTTAATGCAAGAATCTTGCCAGACTTCATTGCTTACATGAAGGTAGTGAAATGAACATTCATCACCAGCCAAAAAGCTGCCAGTTAGAGGATATTAAATACTACCCATGAATTGATTAGGAATGCAGAATCATTTGCTACAATGACTGCAGTTCCACTATGCCATGCTTGTGAGCATCCAGTGAAGAGAGCTCTTCCAGGAGAGCTGCCCAGTAGCTTCACTCAAGGGCAGAATTGTACCATTCTTCCTCCAAGGGGCTCCTGGGGATCAAGAGGACAAAGTTCTGTTCGAAACCACCACAGCAAATAGTAATCACTGGGTCAAGTGCCATCTATGGCCCCGTGCAACAGCTGTGATGAGCTGTGCACAGCTTAGCACATTTTCAGCATCTCAGTAGGATTAGATGTGGGTTCAGCATTCAGGTACTTTCAGATGTGGAAGATGCCATGGGCTGTATTCACAAAGCAACTGATTGCAGGGACTGCAGTAAATCAGGCGTTCGTATTGATGGTCATCCTTAGAGGTAGGTTAAACCTTCAGACTCCAGATGGCTCTGAGGAAGATGAACTCTACTACCTTGAGTTTTGGTGACATGATCAGGAGTGGGCAAAAATTTCCCATCCAGCAGTGACACGCCAGACTCAAAACAATGGCTGGTTTCAACTAAAACATGATGAAGCAAGAAATCGATGCTCAATGATAGCAACTTTACTAATTTTTAACACCATCAGCCTTTTCTAGGGGACAGTCACCAAAACAAGCAGGAACTTTTGGAAGTTTTAAGATCATAGAGTCACAGAACCAAAGAATAGTTAGGGTTGGAAAGGATCTTAAGACCACCGAGTTCCAACCCCCCTGCCATGAACAGGGACACCTCACACTAAACCATGCCACCCAAGGCTCTGTCCAACCTGGCCTTGAACACTGCCAGGGATGGAGCATTCACAACTTCCCTGGGCAACCCATTTCAGTGCCTCACTGGAGATGCTGACACTGACTCCATCACTGAGTGGACCACTCCATGGGACAATCTAATTCACCAACATGACAGACCACTGTTCCAGCAAAAAAAGCAGCTGCTCTTTTCTGTCCCTTTAGGGAGTTCAACCAGTTCAGCAGTCTGAAGTGCTTCAGTGCTGTTACAAGGAAGGAGATACAGCCATGAGAAAAGGGAGCAAAGGAGACAGAAGACTGAAGGTGGGAAGAAGGAAAAAGGAGAAGACAGTGAGACATCATTCTACAGAGAGGGGAGCTGTCATGCCAGCTTAGCTGCCTGTGAAACCCCATGTTAGGCACCCCAGAATCAGAAACATCTGGCATGTGGCAATGGTACTACACATCAGCACAGGCTTAAAAAGAACAAGCCATGAAGGACTTAACCTTGATCAGTGTGGATCTCATCTGTTCACGGAGGACCCATAGCCCTGGAACTATTCCCGAAATGTGGTGCTTACACATTTCCTCATATCATGAGTAAGATGCCATTATTTTCTCTCAGAAAACTATTTTGGGAAGAGAAAGGGTTGGTGGTGAGATGTCCCCTGCACTCAGAGGATACTCACTATTACAATCCAGCTGGGAAAAGGCAGAATTGTCATCCACACTGAGATTTTATCCACTCTCATGCTCAACCTGAAACACAGAAGAACCTGGGAGGAAGGAGAGGGATGCCCTGCTTCCCTCACCCTGCCAGGTGCCCATGTCACACCAGTGTGTCAGGCTCACTTCTGTGGTTCCTCCTGGGCAAATTTCATCTGTTTTCTGCAGAGCAGCGCAACACTGTACAAAAGCCTTCCCACCTGCTTGACTTAGAGCTGGCTGCCATCCCAGGTCCCATGCCGGCTGCACCTTTAAACAAGTTGGGTTAGTGGGGAAATCAAGCAACAATCTTTATAAGGAAAAGGGAGCTACGCTACAGAACCTGGATGTGGTTCAGAGCAGCCTGATCTAGTTTAAGATGTCCCTGATCATTGCAGGGGGATTGGAGTAGATGACCTTTGAAAGATGCTTGCAACCTAAACTGCTCTATGTTAGCCTTCTTTTGGAAAAGCGCATTAAAAAGTTAATTATAACATAGAATAAGGAAGGAGGCAGGAAGATTTTCAGTATCTCCTTCCCAAGCACGTTGCCTCCTGCACACGCAGGCTCTCGGACCCCACCAGGCACTCCATGTTTCCGCATCTGACCCCGACTCTCCGACAGCATCTCTTTACACGCTGTACTACTTCCTCTGCCCGGCCAACCCGGTTACGGCAGGGCGGCCAGGTCTGAACTGATCGTACTTCGCCTTCATCACTCTTAATGCAGTGATTTGCTTACGGAGACTTCATCGCTGCCACCGCGGAGCACGGAGTACCCTGCCAGAAATAAAACCGATCCCAAACGTCGCAAACCCGGGGCAGCCTTCGCAGCCAGCCACTGGGGTCTCCCCTACACACACATCGCCTGTCCCGCCAGCCCCTTTTCACCCTCAGCAAAGCCACTAAGACCCGAACCCGCTACCGACCGCGACGCTCCCGCTCCCCTTCCCTCGGGATCGGCCGCGGTGCTGATTGTCACCTCGCTGGCCAACCAGTGGCCACATCACAGCTCGCCCCGCCCACCGCTGCGCTGCTCTACCAATCCGCTGAGGAGGAGGTGGCGGCGCGGGGGGGGCGGGAGAACAGCTGCCGCGGGTGTCTGAGTGCAGCGATGGGGCGGGCTCGGGGCTGGGGGCGTGACCTGCCCCGCCTGGCCCCGCCCCACCGCCGGTCGCCCCTCAGGGCACCCCGCCCGCACCGCTGCTTTACTCGGCTGTGCTCTGCGGGTGTTGGATGTTGCCCCGGAGAGCGCTGCGGATACCGGTGGACAGAGCCGACCCGCGGTAAGTGCGCGTCCGTCTGCAGCTCTTCTGGCAGCGGGTGGGACAGGCGCGGCCCCGGTGAGCTGCCGGGGACAAAGGACGGGGGACGGGTCCCAAGTGCGGGGTGGGAGCGGCTCCGGCACCTGTCCCGTCTGGCTGTGGGGAGCGGTCCCCTCGGAGGACGGTGCGGCTGCTTTGAACGGAAGAGACCTGAGAAGCGTCCGGCTGCGCTCGCCTGCCGGGGTGAGCGAGGGAGCCCTTTGCACCGCGGAGGGGAGGGCTCGGTGAGAGGTGTGTGTGCTCGGTGCTCCCCGCCGGCGTGTAGCCGGCCGCGTACCCGTGCGCTGCACTCTGCAGGAGTACGTTTACAACTTGGTAGGTAAAGGGAGGTCTGAGTTTCGGCTGGAGAGCCGCACCGGTTTCTTGTGTTGCTGCTATGTTAGCAGGGAACTTTGCCGTCAAAGCGACGGTGAGCGGGGGGCTGAGGCGGTGAGTGCCTCCTGCACCTACGTTGGGCTCCTACAGGCAGCAAGGGTGGGCAGGACCGTTTGGGAACGGGAGAAAATGAGGTTTTGGAGTCGTAGCAACTCCGCCGTCATCCTCCGCCACCGGTGGGTCTCGCCGGTGCTAGACGATGAGGTGATGCCGGTGTACGTTCCTTGAGACACCTCCGGCATGTCCCGGGGAAGCTATGTCCCGAAGGGCTCCCGTGGGGCAAATTCAGGATGCCTCCCAGTAGCCACATAGTTAGCTGGTACCTGTCGAGCAGGTGCTGATGGAGAGTAACACGGCCATAGTCGGAAGGTTCAGGACAGCTGGGGGCCCAGTGGGGTGCGGGTTGCCCTACGTGCTTTAGCACCTCCGGCAGTGTGAGCAGCGTGGGGCAAGTAGCTGAGCATCTGGGACTCCTCTAGGGCCTTAGGGCTGAGGAGCTGGAGACATCCTGTGGGGCTGGTCTGATTGTGAGGATAGACATCCACCTGCCGGCATGGGATAGGATAAGGAGGGATTGTCCCAGCAGGAGCAGGGGTGGGTGTCAAGAAGGAAAAAGTCTCCGTACTTCGTTGTTTCTATGCCTCTTAAGTTTCTTCTTGGTAACGATTTACAGGGAAAGGTTCTGGATTCCTTGTGCTGGGAAATCATCATCCTCTGCATCGAGAGATGTTTCTTCTGCCCTGCAGTGACAGGCTCTCAGGTTAACTCCCCTGTGGCATTTAAAATGCACATCTGTTTTTTTCCACTGCAGTGTGCTGTCTGAACCTTGTCCCTTCTCCAGAGAACTGCTGTGATGCTCAGGCCATCACAGTAAATACTTCAAAAGCTTAGGGCACTTTCCCAGAGGAAAGAGTGAGGATGTATTTCTAGCACTGGTGATCTCTGGAGTCATGTTAAAACAGAGGAAAAAAATAACAGGTATATATGTATTGGTGTCCTATTCATTTGTTCAGCTTTTACATTTTTTTAGTATATTTTTATATTAGAAAATAATACTTTATATTATTATTTGGTTTTTATTCCTGGAAATACTTGGCATGCAATAGAATGCCTTGGCCTTACTCAGTTGTTTATTCCTCTCTTTTAAGTGTTGTGCAGTTTTAATCAGTGTCCTATTTTCAGCACTGTCTATGCTGAGAGTCTATGCAATAGTCGGTGTTTTGGCTTCGCATGAGGAATGCCAAATCACAACAAAATAGAATCCAAATGGGGGGGAAAAGTTTTCTTGCAAAGATTACCTTAAGGGGAAAAAAAAGGAAGAGTAAGACAAGTATAAGCAAAAATAAATCTACAAAATGCTATTGGACACCATGAAGTGTAGTGATTTTTATTTGTCAGTGGTTTACCAAAAAATATTGTCTGTGCTGTTTGGACAGGTTTTTTTCTCTAAAGATTTTTTTATGTGGAATTTTATACAGTGATAAACTGTGATAAACAGCAGTGTCAAACTTGTCACCTTTTTTTTCCACTCAAGTAAAAAAATCTTAAACGCCCTGAAATGAATTGTTTTTACATGTGTGTTTCTGATTTAAGTATTTTCATGATAGAGGAAATTTTTTGATAACAGGTATGGACTATGTAATTTCCTTTTGGAAAGGGAAGTGTTTGTAGGTTTTAAAGTGTTTTTGTTTTGTTCTTGTTAAAAAAAGCAAAGCTGATAGTACTTCAAAACTGTAGCACACTTTTCTGCCCCCAACATTGCAGGTAAAAGTCTTTGAATCCAGTGATTAACTGCATCAGTTAGCTTTTTGTAGTAAAGTGGTTGCCCTACTGTTCGTCCAATACAAGACAATGTGAATTGCTTGCATGCTTACTGTGCTCCAGGGTTACAATTCTTTTCTTGCAGAAAGTCCTGTGCTACTGCACTGGTCTTGGTTATCTTAGTGATTTTTATCAATGGTACCTTAATTCATGGTTTGTGGTTAGTAACTGAGCTTTGTCAAATGATGGTTTCAGCCCAAGAGAAGTTCTCTGACAAGGAGGAGCTGCTCCTTGGAAATTTGCAGAAGGAAGTAATTTGCTTCTTGTTAAACCGTTCCTTATGCTTGCCCTTTTTTATTTTTTTTTTATTCCCTCTCTTTCATCATGTTGAAGAATTTGGCATCACCTCAGAAAATGCTGCACTCCGGTTTTTGGGATTTGTATTTTTTTTTTCTGTTCTGTTTCATGTTTTCCCATTTCCCTAATGCTTTGCTGAAGCTCTGAAGCAGTCTCTGAAGCTGCATCTAATCATTAAGATCCTGCTGTTTGTGTTAATTTCGTCAAGGTATCAGCAGACTGGCATTTTCACACTTGTAATAGAGGCAATCTGTGTTCCAGGTGGAGTTTTATTTATTCTTTCTGGACGTCTGTCCACTTTACGTAGATCAATATTCCTATCTGCTCTGAATATTATCAGGACTACCTGGACACTTTAGGAGGAAAAAAGGTAGAAGCGAGCTGATGCATAAGCTGCCTAATTGGTGTGAATATTTAGATGGTGATTCAGATGCGGGAGATCAGCAATGGACTTTCTTCTTCCTCTGGGGAAGTAAGCCAAGTTGGTTTGTTGTTTTGGTTTTTTTTTTTTTTTTACCTGGTTATTACTGGTAGCAAAGCTGTTCCTGCTCAGAGGAGTTCTTTACAGGATATCTTGGTGAAAGCATGTCTGTTCTTACTTGTACTGCAACTCCAGGTGTTACTTGTGAGACTATAATGATGCTTTCATTTTTTCTTAGTGAAGACTTCATAGCCTGCTTACCAATACTCTGTTACAAGATCTTGGTGAGAACAGAAACTGAAGGAAGACTTTATTCACACTTTTTTGGGTAGCTCTGTGAGGTATTTCAGAAGGGTTAGTGATCTGTCCCAGTTCAATGCAGCAGTGGAATAACTTCTGCAAAGACAATAGTGTCTCTCAGCTGTTGTGCTTAAGGCAAGAGCACACTAGATTTGCTTGGGAGAATCAAGGCCAGGTGGGATGGATGGGGCTTTGAGCAGCCTCATCTAGTGGAAGGTGTCCCTGCTCATGGCAGGGGGGCTGGAATTACATGGTCTTTAAGGTTCCTTCCAACCCAAACCATTCTATGAAATCCTGTTTATAGCCTTGCTAAACTAAAAACAGGAATGTGTTTCCAGTTGCATTTCTTGGCTCTGTATATGTATGCCCATGAGTAAGCTTTCTGTAGGCATCTTGGAAAAGATGTGTCTATGGGTTTTAGTGGAGGCAAGCTTGTGTTACTGAGTGGCTATTCAAGTAATTCACTTCCCTTAACTTTCGGAGGCTCTCGTGCAATGCTGTCTTGGTCATCCAGCTGAGAAAACAGAGCTTTACACTTGTGAGCAGGCTTCCTTTGCAGCTGCTTTATGCAAGGTGTAATGAGCACTGAGGCTGGCTCATGCCTTGTCCCATATTTTGCTGGTTCTTTCTTATGCTTCTGCATTTACTTAGGCCAGTCGACATCTTCAGTTGCTACTTACTCATGAACTTTAATATGCTTGGCTTATGAAGTATGAGGAAGCCCTATAAACGATTGGTAATCAATAATAAACAAGTCCATTAATAGATTATGCAGAAGTAAACAAATTCATTGTAATGAGAAACTTCATGTTGGTAGATAAGCATGATAGGATACATGCTGCTACTTTTACCAGTCAATGAAAAGGCAGGATCAGTTGATCCATTGCTCTTCCCACGTTGGCAAGAGAATGTTTGTCCTCCCAGGAAAAGGACTTGCTAGCAAGGAATTGCATGCTCTATCTGCAGCCTTTACTGTTTGGGTGTTGTTTAAAGCATGTATATTGCTAAGTTTTACATATGCCTCTGACAAAATAATGTTTTAAAAGGCTGCATGGTTTTATGTACAAAAATTCAAAAGCACTTTCCATCACTTAGCAGTGATGGAAAAACATACTCCCTGTGAGATCCTGATTCTGTCCCTTTGCCTGGAGCCTTTAATACTCATTTCTGTTTCTCTCAGAGGGCTTCTGGATTCAGTTTTGGTTTCAGGGAAAGATTAAGCCCAGATGATTCATGCTAGGCTCTCCTCACAAGGAGTAAACTGCTGAAGAGCTTTGTTCATCCCATGGGAGATCCGGATGGAAGTGTGGCAGCCACTCTGCATAGTCCTGCCACCACTGCCCTGCTGTTGTGCTTCCATGTGCTGTAGGAGCACCTCCTTTGGTGCTCTGTGCCCAGCTAAGCCTTCTTCCTCTCTTTGAAGACTAGTTAGCAGCAGTAAGGTCTGACGTCTGCCCAGAAGTGAGAGTCGCTTTTACATGGCTACTAGAGAACACTGCCAACCCTGGGTAGGAGAGTTGTCCCTTCTCTTTGAGCTTAAGGACTGGTGCAGCCTACAGACAAAGTAGCACAGTGACACGGTCCCAGGTTAGGAATGGGTGTCCCTGGGAATTTTGGGAGATCCCTTCTTCCTGAGCACACTGCCCATGTTGTAGGGATGCAGAGCAGAAGAGTTACAAATTCAAAAGTGCATTTCGTGTTCTAGTAGTCACTTATGCTGCTTGACATGAGGCAGAAAAACTTCACAGCACAAAGGTGTGGGTGGTTATGCCTTGCTAAAAGCTGTGTCTAATCCTGCAATGAAGACTAATGAGAGAGCATTTTCCTCTCTATTGTTAAAGCTCAGTGTCACCAGAGTGTGCTGCTTGTACAAGAAGAAGGTTGATATCTGAGACCAATGCTCAGTGATTTTTCCATATGTCTCAGAAGGTACAGGGTGATGGATAAGCCTGCTAGGGCTCTACAGTGTTGGAGTATGTGGAAGCATCTTGTGTGGTACATTTTGAAAATCCTAAAGGAAAGGTGGGAGCCAGGCATACATCCCATTCCTGCAAGAGGACTGCTCTCAGATCTAACCAGTGTTGCTTGCAGATGCAGAAAGCCTACTGCATTTTCATCTCCCATACTGTGGACTGAAAGCTATTTGTCTTTGCTGCCAGTGTTGCATCTGTCCCGTAGCCAAGCTGCACTGGCTTGGGATCCAGTCCTTCAGAGCATGCAAGTAACTGGGAGGTATCTCAGTATTCCTCAATGAATGGCTTTGAATAGGGACTTCCTACTAAGTAGTGCTCAGTGTTTGAAGGCAGATGTGTAGTCTACCCTGAAAGCAGTGCGTGCACACAAAATTCAGCACATTACCTCCTTATGGCATCCTTGGCCTTGGATGTGTCATGTTAGCCCTGAAGTGATGCTGAGGCAGATACATTTGAAAAGTCAATGTGCTTCTGGGAATTCGCTGCAGGGCACAGCCTAGTTATCCTGACTGTTGGTTGTAGGTGGCACTTTTCATATCATCTTCAGCCATGACACAAAGCTGTTTAGCTTCAGTCTTCTTTTCTGGCCTGACAAGCAACCTTTTTTCCCTCCCTCCTGATTTATGCGTCTTTCCAGAGAAGTTTTCATCATCTCAGTTGATAGTCAAAGGAGGTAGGTGGGGTGTTAAAGTTGCTGGGAACGGTTAATGCATGCCATCGTTACATCTTTCACTCGCTTGAGCTCTTTATTACTGTTCTGCAGGTACCATACAGTATGCCTCTGAAGAGATGAAATACTGGGAAGGTGAGGGGGGGTTCTCAGTTTTAAGGCTGTTTTTCCTCATGACTATGAGGCAGCCTAAGCGTGGGTTGCTGCCAAAGACAGATTTGTTTCCAGGCAGTTGTGTGTCTGTCTTGCTGTAGGACTGCCTTGATTAAAGCTGCTTAAGCTGATTGTGAAACCGCAGTCTAAGAGTCTAGTTGTCTTAGAAGCCGAAGACATCTCTGGATAATGTCTGGAAAATGTTCAGAAGAGTCTTAAAGTTTCTGGACAGTTTTTGATGGGACTCCGTAGCGTCACTCTAGTAGGATTTCATCAGAAGATGCTCAATGCTCACTTTCTGTCAGTTCTAGCAAAACCAGCTTTCCCAAGATTTGTTTTTACTGTAATAAACCTTACAAAGCATGTTTCCAGGTGTTCCCGAGAAGCATGGAATTGCCTGTGCTTTTCTCGCAATAGAAAAGGACTTAATTCTGTTTTTCTGCTTTGAGTTGGTAGGTGACTGCTTTGTTCCCTTGAGATGTGATTGTGGCCGTACCTAGAGGCTGAAGTCAGGATCAGGGCCCAATTCGCTGTGGTCCCATGAGCTGTTGTGAAAATACAGCAGTGCCTATAAGGCTATGTGAGCCCACTTGCTGTTTGGATGGGATCTGCTTCCAGACAGGCTGTGGCTGCGGTAGGTCCTCAAATTCAGTGGTGGCAGGTCATCCTTGCGCCATTGTGTATATGGGCTGTGTGAGGTGGTTTAGCCAGCTGGCCCACTGAAATCCAAAGCAAACAGTCTCCTTACTCATCCTCCTTGTCTCTATCACTCTTATCCCTCTTGCTGGGGCAAACCTCAACCATTCCTCCTTGGACCCAGCAAGTGCTGAGGTTCTGGACCAGTGCTGGAAGGCAGCTCAAAGAGGGCTGTAGAGAGAAGAGAGGATGATTAGGGGGTTTCTTAATGAGTTGTTGCAGCTACGTAAGAGCTGTTTAATTGGAAGAGTCTTGAAATTAATGACAGGTGGGTTTTCCAAAGCTCCACTGTACATGTGTTCAGGTAAAATAAACAGCGTTAAATAAGCTGTGCCACCTCTCTTGGCGCTAATAAGCTTCCTGACTGGTACCAGAAGAATACAAATAAATAGTGCTTTTGACTGTTTCATTGATAGACTGCTGGGCCTTTGACCAAGCAATTACATCTTGAAATGCACCTCTACAGGAGCTAAAACATGCTGTGATGTTATTTCTAAATAAATAAATGAAATAATAATAAAAAAGCAACCAAAACCAACCAAACAAAAAACCCAAACAAACCCAAACACCTTGTAGGGTGTCTCAGAGGCCAGTGATTAACTTCAGCTTTTATTAATTCATCTGCAGTGCATTTGCTAAAGCTTTTAGGGTTTAATTGAGGTTAAGAGGTTGGAATCTGTGGTAAAGAAAAGAATGGCATATGGGCAGTCTGAAATTGTGTATGTTTAAGTAAGAGCATTCCTTCTGGCCACTTGTTTTTATTGGGCAGCTACTCCTGGCTCACAACTTTTTTCTTTCTAAAGGTGTAAACATGTAATGCTAGCAAGTTAATGATTCACTATGGTTTATCACATCCTAACATACCTCTAGAAGAGGCTGAACTGGGCTTGTGTTTGACCTCCCCCTTCAGATTAAGGATGTTGCCTCTTTAACCTCTTACCTGCTGTGGCTGGGTCCACAAGATCACTGATTTAAAAACATAGGGAGAACAACACTTTCTCCCCTTCCTTTCTCATTTCCTTGCTCCCAGGGTCCACACTGGTTCTCATAAAAATCTAAATGGACAAAGCAGGTGTGAGACCAGAGAAAAAGCTTTCCAGAAGCTTTATTTTATAGAGGCTATGGGGAAGTGGAATTTTTTTTCTCCAGTTGTGCACACAATTTTCTGTGGCTGTGTTTTTAATGGTCACTTCTTCCTTCTATTTTCAGTTCTGTTAGAAGCCGAATTAATATCTTTGCAGGTCATGATCTCCTTGTGTGAGTGGGAATATGTAGAGGCCAGTGCAACAGTTTGACAAGCTTCCTTACATTGGAAAGCTTGAGCTCATACTCCAAGACCTTTATGCTGTTGATAAAGTTTATAGTGCATATGACATCAGCTGGCAATAATGATGGTGATCTGTTGCACCTGAGTCATTCAGTAGATATCTGTAATTTATATACAACTGTTAGTAGTGTGTAGCCTGGAGCTCAAGAGGGCTCATCAGTATGATTGTATCAATAAGAGAGGATAAATCAGAGTTTTTCTCTTAATATTTAATAGAACCTCTTATCTTTTTCAGGGAATCAAATATGTTTTTCCTGCTTGCTAATAATTTAGAGTAATATCCTTTTTAAAACTACTCATTCCTGTTTAAATTGTTTTTGAAAAATAGGTAATAGCAGCCTTTATTAACCCCTTCTTTTCATTACTACAGTAAATGCAATTTTTATGCGCTTGCCTCATAAGAGGTGCTCTACATAAAGAAACTGTATCAAAATGCTTTATTAAGAAGCATTATATATGCTAGCTCAGGGAAGGAGGTGCACAGAACAGCTTTTGTACTTGCAAAAGGACACTTACAGATCTCTTTCTTGCATTTGATGAACAAAAAATAAAATGCTTGACTGCAGAACTGAAGGAACAGGGATAAATTCAATCTGGGGGGGATTTACAGGCAGGCATCAGCCAGTAGCACCTGGTGATGAGTATCTAGCTGTTGCTAGTGGAAGGGAGTCATGCCAGGGTAATGTTGGGGCAGGCAGGGTCTGACTTGCATTGCGTCTTGCACAGGGGTGATGTGGACCCCATAACTGGTTGGTATCTTGCTGGTTCAGGTGGCTGCTGGTGTTCATCCCTAACTTGCCTTCAAGGAGCCTGTCCCCTTCATGATGCATTCATCAGGGCCTGGAGGATCCTTCCTTGCTCTGGAGAGCATCAGGGCAGAGAGGGCTGTAAAATGTCACAAGCTGCTGTGGGAACTGTGTCTAGCCTAGCTATAGCATGAAGATGATGTCATCTACTGTGCTTCTGGGTGTGAGCTGAATTTCTGTCTCTTATTTCTGTTATCACAACTTGAGCTCCAGAGAGGCCTGTGTAGCTTGGGATCAACCTTAGAAAGGAGGCTGGCAGTGCTCACCCCACAAGAAGCATGATACAGCAGCTAAGCCTGGTATGTTGATGCATTTCCACCTCATCCTTTGAATTGAGGTATAGAGGATGTGGGGGAGTGGTTTCCTAAGGACTAGTGGTGAGGTCAGGGAGAAAGTAGCTCAGATGAAGTCTTGTGCACTGACACATGTCTGCTGGATGGCTCATTGACATATCTGCTTTGGGTGAGAGTAAGGTACTTGGTTGAAGGACAGGCACTCCTCCCTCTCTTGTAGGCATTTCTGGGAAGCAGTGCATGGTGTCATCTCCCTCATCACTTAGTATGTCTCAAAACCTTGAGTCTGGTTGTTATTTTAGGGAGACCTCGTCACTTTATGGCACTCTCTTAGGACTCACAAGCTATTCAAAGGTCAATTCTTCCCACTTTGTGCTGTGATGCTGGTGGAAACATTGATAATGGCACTGTGAAACATCTGTGGTTTGTTTATTGTTCTGTTTTAAACAGCAAGGAGGAAAACCTCCCATCAAATGCACGCCATGGGCTGCTCCCAATGCTGGCTGGAGCATGGCGCTGATGCTCTCACCCTCTCTACAGGTGCATGGAATGAAGTGAGCCTGACACCTGCCCAGAAAGGAGACCCTGTCCCCACAGAGCTGCCCACTATGAGCCGGGTGCTGCTGACAGGCAGGATGCAGCCGGAGAGCCGCAGCGTCTGTGTGTTCCTGCCCACCCGCGAGCAGCTCAGCCTCGTCGTTGGGGTGAGTGGCTGGAGGGAGGACGGGAGGTCTCTGTTTTAGGGCTGTAGTTCAGTTTTGTTAGCTCCCATTGTTCTCCCAAGAGCCTGGTGTGGGTCTGCTGACCGAAAGGCTATTAGCCAGCTTAGGGTAATTGGTGCTCCGTTTTCTATTGGGCAGCTTCAACTGATTTGCAGAGTTCCTTAAAAGTCTCTGTGGTGGTTTTGGACAGAGGGTCCCCCCTGCTCTTTTTTATTCTGGGTGGTTTTGTCACTGCTAATAATCTAGCAGTTTTTAAAGGCTGAGCCTGAAATGCCTTGATGACTTGGCAGCTGTACCCAACACATGACCATTTGCTCTGACTTTTAGCTCTTTCTGGTTTTGATAGTCTGCAGATCTCTTCAGAGTCTTAAGGCAAACAGCCATTGGGGTGGGGTTTTCTCCATTCTTTGAGTATGTGTACACACAAAAACTAGAGGTAAGTCACTTCATTCCTTTGATCGCCACTTCAAATGCCCAAGAGTGTGTGCACGAGTGACAGCAGAGCCAGGTCAGCTGGCAGCCCAGCGTGGCACAGTGTCCACCAGGGCACGGTGCCTCCTTGTGCAACGCCGGCTGCTCCTTGAACTTGTGAGAAACAGAGCTGACAGAGGCACTTCACATTCAGAAGACAAGCCAGCCTCAAAGATAAGCACTCTCTTGCGTGTACATGCACTCATGTGTGGGCTGGGAAGGTTTTGCTTTGTTTTGAGTGTTTTTTTTCCCCGCTCTGGGATGGGGAGGGAGAGAAGACAGTTGAGGTGAACTGTTATTTTAAGCACTTGATTTGAGATGGTGGCTTTTGAAACTGTGCATGGTAATCTTCAAAATCTATGTGGGAATTTTCCTACCTGCTGTGCCTATGTGGCATCATTAACTGAAACAGCCACCAGGGCGGGATGGAACAGGGCTTTAACAGCAAAATCTGGGGCACTCTGCTTCTAGGTTACCCGTTCAAACCCAGCCCAGCTACTGCCCCAGAGGGGTTTTACAATCTGCTGGCTTTTGTGCAAGCTTCAGAAGGACAATTTAATTAAGTTCTTGGTGGCAGGTGCACAGGCCTGGGAAAGGTCTGTTGCGGCTGACCCTAAATCTCACCTTCTTATAGCTTTTATCAGGGAGAATGAAGATCTGAGGTAGAGGCCACCCTGCTGTGGGGAAGGTGCAGGCTGGCGTGCAGCAGGGCAGTGTGCCAACAGGGCTGGTGCTGTCACTGCTCCTTGTTGGGCACATGGCTGTTCCTTCACTGCTGGATCACTCTCCACCGTATTAAGTTCAGGCAATGTTTAGACTGTACAATATATCCTGGATACCTGCAATTTATCCTGAAATCATAGAATCATTTAGGTTGAAAAAGACTCTTTAGATTGAGTCCAGCCATAAACAGAACACTTCCAAGTCCACCACTAAACTGTGTCCCTAAGTGCCAATCTACACGTCTTTCAAATATCTCCAAGGTATTTAATAAACATAAGAAATGGTCCTTTGCATTGAGTACTGGCAGAGACAGAAGGAAGGTGCCATCTCCTGCCTGCTGCCCCTCCAAAGAGCTGGGGTGCCTTGAGCATTGCTGCCTTGTCCCACAGGGGTGTCCTTGTCACAGCACCTCTCGGCAGCCTTTTTTTTTTGTGTGTGTTTCTGAGCAAACCTGATCCCAAGTTGAAGATGTCCCTGCTCATTGCAGGCAGGTTGAGCTGTATGACCTTTAAATGTGCCATCCAACCCAAACTATTCTATGATTCTAAAGACGTTATTGCTCCTTCTGCTGCTTCTTGCTTTGGTGGCTGGAAAACTGGAGAAAATATGTATGAGGAGATGCTTTTGTGTGAAACAGAATAGCTGCCTGGGCCAAAACATGAGACCTTAATGTGCAGTTGTGTCCTAATTGCATAGAGGGTGAAACATGACCTGTTAAAGCTGGGCAAGTCACCAAACCCAGCTTTTCATTTGGCTTCTGTCTTTACCACAACACCTCTTCAAAACAGCAACAAAAAATAAGGTTTCACAGCTGGAGATCTATACATATTTATAAAAGGAACATCAAGGCATTTTCTAGTGAAGTTGAACCCAAATTCAATTAGTACAACCACAGATGATACTTTGTGCATTTATTAGAATAATAATGCTGCTACTTACGATTTTCAAAGCCTTTTAACCTCTTCAGTGTTCAATACAAATACTAAACAAGCTTGCAGCTCAGTGAGGTAGGTAGGAATGGTTATCCTTGCAGCAGAATAAACTATAGATCCTTCCCGTGATAAGCACAGTGTTTATGCAGGTAATTCCTTTCTCCTCCTTCCCATATAAATTCCACCCTTCCAGATAAGAGTTTGCCTATATGTGTTTTATGTGGTCACATGTAGATTGAATTCTGCTCTTTAAAATGGATTTGTTTTATGTTCTTCACAGATAGTGCTGTTGAAGAGGGAACAGCAAGAGGCATTTTAAAGTCTCTTCCCTCATAATTGGGTATCTCTTAATTAACTTTGGTATCCACCTTTCTGCGTGTATAGGTGAATTTGAGGGGATGATGAGAAGGAAAGTTATCTTTCCAGGACCAACCGTGAGCATGAGGAGAAGCAAAGCAGTGAGGAGAACTAGTGGGAGCTGCAGCTCCACCAGCTGCCCTGAGGACAGTGAGGCAAAGGGGGAGAGTGGATCTCTGAGCACAGAGCAAAGCCATCTGCCTTGCTCCAGGCAGCCCCAGCTGGGAGGTGGAGTATGAGCACCAGTGAGCTTAAGTGGGCTTTGAGTGAGAATGCGGTAACTAAAAATTGTATTGCTTGCACCAGAGATCTTGGGGTGGTATCCAGTTTGTTCAGTTTTGTTTGTCTGCCAGCATTGTGGCTTATCTCCCTGGTGGTGTTGAACCTGTTGATCAACTAGGTTTCTAAAACTTTTCTGAGCTGGTAGCAGCTGAGTAAAAGAAAGACCCCTATGCTAGGGAAAGTCTGGTTGCCAAAGAGTGTAGCAGGGCAGGCAGCCACCCTACCTGTGTTTAGGTCTTGGAAGAAGCCACTGCCGATGTTGCTCCTTGCTTAGAATCTGGAGAAAGGGTGGGAGCATGAGCAGGAACTTCTGCAGGGAAGAAGTCCTGTGAGGAGATTCTGTGTGTTGGTGAATGGCAAGTGTAGGTCTCCAGTCTTTCAGTTGTTCTGTGAGCAGGAGAGCTGATGTTTTAAGGCATATGGATTGAGTTAAATAGAGATGGATAACTAGTACACGTGAATATTTGCACCTAGAATGACCTTGGAGTAGCAGTTACCTTCTGTAAACTTGCACTCTACTTCACTTTGGACTAAATTCCATATGTAAAGAAGCCCTGAGTCTGACATGGAGCAAAGCTGAGGATCAGTGGAAGGAATGATTCATGGCGTGTCTGGGATGGAGCTTGGCACAGGAACCATATGCAAAGGGAGGAAAGGCCAAAGAGAAGTGCACAGATTAAAAATGCAGAGGGAATGTTGGTTGTTTTGAGCAGAGGGGAAAGCAGGAGGAGGGAACAGCCATTGCAAGTGTTGCTGATATTGCCTAGCCTTGAAGGCTGCGAGTAAAACTTGATACAAAAGGGAAGTGCCAAAAGGAGAATGGACAAGGTGGTAGTTCACATGCCTGCTGTGCAAGAAATATGATTAAGTTGGTACTTTAGATTGTTACAAAACACTGAAGAGCTCAGTTCCTTGGAACTAAGTGCCTTAAAGCAGGTTTTTCTTCCCTTAGGTGTGAAAATGTGCCACTTCCAAAATTCATCTATTTCAGCTGTTCCGTAAAGTCCTGTGCTGCCAGTGACTCCTGTCACCATTCTGGCTAGGGGCAGGTCACCTTTTCCTTAGTGAGTCCTTCCCAGGCAGGAGACCATGTTTAGAGCTTCCTTGAGAAAGGAGGTCAATCTGTGCCTAACTTTCCCTTCCAACTGTGTATTCCTGGCAGCTGAGTAAATACTGCATTTAGCTGGGAGACTGTAAAGGTGCAGTCTCACATGGAGACTCATATTAAGACCTGGCTGTGGTTTCGGGTCCTACCAGAACTGTGCATCACGTCCTTTCTTCCCAGAGCACATACATACACATATGTGTATTTATGGGTGTAGCACAGGTTTCAAAGCTCCCAATAAAACAGTAGTGAGTGTTTGGCTAGTGATGCTTGGCAAGTAGAAGAAAATGAGTAATTAAATGACCTCCTGTTCCCATTGTCCATGTCTAGTGATATGGTACGTCCTGGGGCAGGGAGGGGAGCGCAGCCAGTTTCTGCAGAGTGCGACACTAAGAAGGTTTAAAGAATTGCAGTGGCAATTAGTTGATGGTGGTGATTAGTTTATAGGAGAGTTCAGCAGTTGGCTTCTGCCCAGTTATCTTTGCTGCTGTGAAGGTAGTGCTGCACTGTGTCCCGTTGGGAAGGCTGCTTCTGCTGCTGCTAATTGCATCATCCAGCAGCAGTGCAGTGAAATTCAGAGCTTCTGGCCCATTTCATGTCTGCAGCTGGCTTCACCCTGTGCTGAGCTGAGCTTGTCTGTGTCAGCGTTGTACTGTTCTCCCTATCCGCTCTTGCTGCTTCCTACAATGCCTCTGAGGGTTTTTGATGGTGCCTGTGGTTATCTGTCTGTGCTTCAGGGGCAGGAGGAAATGAGGCTGTAGGTGGGGAGCATTTAGTGGAGGAATCTTGTGATCATAGTGCACATCCAGGTCTGCATATGCAGGTAGCCAGCATCACATTCTTACTGGGGGAGCCTGTACTCTGAGCCACATTGCTAATGGTGCATTCAGTATCTGTGCCACAGTGTTATGATGCTGTCTTGCCCTTGTGCCATGCTTGCAAATACTCCCCAGCCTCTGGTCCCATGCAGGAGGGTATGCTGGCACCTTTGCTTTTCCCAGTGCTTCCTCAGAGCATGCACAGTGTTAGGGGAAGTAAGGGTACTGGAAGGCCTCTGTGTCTCATTGAAATAAGAAAGAGCTTATAGGCCCTTAGTGGCAGCTTCAGAAGATGAAGACGTTAATTGCTGTGTGACCAGGAGTCAGCAGGGGACAGGACAAGCTCTTCTGTAGGGGTACTGAGCAACCTCATCTCTAACCCATGACCTATTTCTGCTCTCAAACCATGCAGTTATGAGTTTGGTTTTGTACTTTTGTTTTTAGCTCTCCTGAGTAAAAGATTTTTGGTTTTGTTGTTTGCTCTTAACTTCTCTTTCTTAAAAGAAAATTTCTGCAAGAAAGTCGTATTTTCATTTTTGTAATTACAAGCACGTTTTTTGTCAGAGCACCTATAAATAGCCTGGTCAGCAATGAACAAAACTAGGGCTCCAGCAGCGCTCCAAATTCTTTCTCAGAGATGCCAGTAGATAGGAAGCCTTTTAAATTCATCTTACTGAACTGAGCAGCACTGCACTGTGAAGGAAGGAGAATGACACATTGATTATTATTCTGTGATAACAGCAGTAATACTGAAAACAAACCTTGCTCTGTTTTGGGTTTTTTTGGTTGTTTTGGGAGAACTTGGGGATTTATTTGGCTGTTTCAGGGTTGATTTTTTTTTTTTTTTTTTGCTATGGTATCTCAAAATATACTGGCCAATGTGAAGCAGAATTGCTCCATCCAGGTGTGTGAGCCATCTGTAATGTCGGATTGGTTGTTTCTTTCAGGTCAAAGCCACTGGACAGGAGCTCTTTCAGCAAGTTTGTGATTTAGTGAAGATTAAAGAGCCTCACTTCTTTGGCCTCAGCATTGTTAAAAGTAAGCAAACTCAATACACGGAGCAAATGACTTGGCAAATGTCCACAGACCCGCTTGTGTATTTACAGTGTGTGCATATATACACAGCAGCCGTGCCTGCGGGGAACTTGATTGTAGTAAGGTCACAAAGTATGTAGATTATGCATGGGCTTCTCAAGCTCTTTTGATCTTTGGTATGTGGGCAGACAAATTGGGAGAAGGGGGGGCTTTTGTTCTCCACCTTTGTTCTTGCATTCCACCTCTTTGTGGGGTTTTCTTTTTCTCCTGTATCCAAGTTGCTAGCCAACATGTTTGTCACTGAATTCAGAACTGTCCATGATTGAACAAGAGGTGAATTTTAAAAGGACTTTGGGGCTGAAAGTGTTACTTCTGAAGTCACAGGAAAAGAATGTGGCAGCAGGGAGAGGAAACTCAAATGGTTTGGGGGGACTGAATGCATGTGTGGGGGACACTGGGTTTTGAAATGTTGCATCGGAAATGTAGAACTTATTCGTCTGTGGGTTGAAGAACAGTCTCTTTGGTCCTACGGCTCACTATTGACCAGGTAACAGTGTAAGGTGATGCCTTAAAGGAGCAAACCGATACGAGATATTGCATTTCTAGGATGGTGTGTGCATTGGCACCCTCTCTGCCCCCAACTCTTAGTAATTAGAAACAGATCTGTTGTCCTCCTTATCCTGCCTTCCCTCGTTTCCAAAAGCATGGAAAGGACTTCCCTCCGAAAGTTTTCTGAAGTGTGTTATTTACTACGGCAACTCTAGATATTGTTACATTGAAATGAGACTAGTCTTTTACGAGTCCTTCCAAATAAGGTTTCTTTTGCCTTCTAATGATTACATGGGATAAAATAGTTCCCTTTAAGTTTACTTGTCTCATTTCCTTTCTGCTCTTATTCTCTGAGAACTTTTGCACTTGTTTTGAGCATAGCCCTCAAACTAAAACAGATATAAGCTCTTTATCTACATAAGGTGTGTAAAGTCTCCAAGAAATTCCATAAGTGTAACTACAACAGTAGCTAAGAACTATATCTCTGCGTTTAAACCAGCACAGGTTTGGGTTTTTTTAAGGTGAGAAAGACCTGAATGCTCTTAACTGTTTTCACGAACCAGCTGTGTTCCTACGAGCCACCTCTCCTCACTGCCTTTTTTAACACCAGTTTTCACCTATTACACTTGCAGAACATCTTGAGTGAAACTGGAGCTCCTGACCTCCCATGTAAGACAGGGCAATTTCATTACCATTTTCTTTGAATTAGGTGCTCTTCTCCTGTTCTGCTCATGTTTATTTCACTTCTTCCTCCCTTACCATCTTCCTTTTTTCATATTTTCTGTGCCCTGTTTTTAGCTTCTCCCACCTTTTGCATGTGGCAGTTTACCATGTCAAGCACAGGGAGTCGGGCCCCAAAATACCCTATTGTGGCAAATACCTTTCAGCCTGTTGGAAATGAAGTATAATCACCCAACCCAAAGAGCACAATGAAGCTGTGCTGACTAGACCTTAGAGAATATTACCCATGGCTTTAAACATAAACAATCTTCTCGATTCACAAAAGTGTTCTTCCTTTTTAGAGTATCTAATTCTTTGCACAGCTCTCAGAAAAACATCAAGGAAAAGAGTTGCAGGAGCCCAGTAGCCTGAATTAACCTTTTTGGTTTGTTCTCTTTTCTTTATGGCTCCTCATTTCTTCTTGCTGTAGCTCAGTTTGTAAAGCTGCTTAATTGAAAGCTCCTCATGCTCGCCCTGGCTCCTCTTGACAGCCATCTCCCTTCACCACCCAGACAAGTGTCAGGATTTTGGACAGAGGAGGAGATTTATTGTTGTTTGTGCCTCTGTTTAAGAAACTGTTGGGGCTGGCCAACAGGAAAGTGTCAGCAATGAGTTTCTCAGCCTGTAAGAGAAGGCTGCATCCTACTCTTGAGAGAGAGCAAACCTGGTCTGTTTGTTATTGCTTCCTGTGGTCCCTACTGTAAAAATCCAGTAAGCTGCTGACTGGAGTCTTGTGGATTAGGTTTTGAGTGTCATCTTTATTTTGTTCTTAAAATAGTTTCATGTTTACTACTGTAGAGAAGGAAATAATTTGTTTTCTGTTCCCCAACTTGAATTTCCCCTCCTTTATTTTGGCCAGCAGGCTGGTGATCACCCTGCTGCCGGTGGTAAGTGGTCTTTCTTCTGTTGCAAATGTAGCACTCTCCATCTCTGGCACTGGGAAGTAGCCTTTCAGGGCCTGTTTTTCAGGGTTCTTTGGTTTCATGGCAAGCTGTCATGTCAAGAAAGGGAAGCAATCCAGTCAGGTTGTGGGGAGGCCTGGGTAAGTTTTGCATTGCCCAGGGTTGTCATGTGGGTACTTAAGTCAACTGGCTTGGCCAGGCAGCAAGTCGGTGTGTGTCTTGCAGAGGCTGTGAAGGGAAGGCATGGGGCTGGTCTATGAGGCAAATGTGGGTTAGATCTCCAAAAACTGGAGAGGAAACATCTGTGTTTTGGACCGAAGGTTTCTTCTTCCACATCATGCTTTCACCTCTGTGCTGCAGCTCTAAGATGTCATTTTCAAAAAAAACAACTGTCCTGTTTTAATAAGGGTAGATTTCTCGGTTTCTTAACATGCATTTGGTTTTGGCAGTCTGATGCTGCCACATGCAAAACAAGGTATTCTAATCCACCTATATCCATTACCTTGCTGCTAATTTGTCAGCAAAACCCTGACTATCAGCTGCAGCAAGAGAATGAAAATTAAAGGATTTCTACAGAACTGTAACCAATCACACTGGGTGGATTATCTGGATTAGGAGCCCATTTAACCTGCAGACACTGTACAGATATGCTAATGCTCAGTTGGTTTCATAGTAAGCATGGCGGGGGGGAGGTTGAGGTCCTTAATCGTAAACAAAAGTTTAACCCCTAAGTGTTGCAAAAATGAAAACAGCACCCTGCGAACTGGGAACCATGAATGCTGTGAGATATAAGCTGTATGTTCTGGAGCCTGTCTTCCAGCATTTGTTGTCCAAATTTGTTGCTTTCACTTCTGACTGTTACAGATGCTGAGGGCATGCTTCAAGATTTAAGTTAACAGTAATGGTGGCAAGATAGAGTTTGTCACCTTTTCTGCTCTTGAACAGACCACTCCAACCAACTGTATTTGGGGGGAAGAAAGCTTGCATCTGTAAGAAGCTGATTGCTTTGAAAATTGAGGTCAGGAGTATATGTTAATGAGAGGCCTCACCACCACAAAGCTTGGGACATGCTGCTCCTCTAGTTTTGTCACAGATCATCAAGCAGGCTATACCTTGTGTGTTGCTGCTTGCAGTGCATCCTTTCCTGTAGTTTGCTTAGTGAAAGACCCTGCAAACCTGCCAGGTTCAAGCTGGCTCCATAAGCTTCAGCAGATGGGTCTTATATTGCAGCTCTTCCTGCAGGGTCAATCTTATCTAGTAGCTTACAGGTTTCCCCCTTGTTATCAGAAAGCATATGCAGTGACACAATTCAGTCTTCTAAAACAAAACTGTTTGTCAGCAGACAAAGAACAGCCAGGCCTCCTTTGTTGTTATAACCCGGATCCCTCCAATCCTGAATCTTGGGCTTCTCCTTTCTAGCAGCAAACCTTGCTTGACCCAAGCAGATGGAAGGCTTAGACTGGGAGGGAGCAAGCCTGCAGCTCCTACACCCTGCCGCTGTCTCTGTGTGTCCTCTTATCAGTTTTTGAGGCTGGCTTTCTAACAAAACCAAATCCCTTTGCTTCAGCTCCCCTGCCTCAAGGATCATTCTCCGCTTATTGCAGCTATGCTGTTCACCTTGCCAGACCTATGCCTCCCAGCATGTGCTTAGCAAGGAACTTGGTGTTTAACTGTGCCATTCCATATCCAGTTAACTCCTCTGCATCTGTGTATCCTCCAGTACTGAAGTTCATGGATGGAATACACTAATATATTATTTTTTTATTATTATTACAACAAAAGTTATCTTAAGAGACAACAGAATTTCTCCAAAATATGCTTTGACTTATACACCCTAGTCCTTTTCCCTCTATCCCTTCTTCTGCCTCTTCTCCCTTAAATCTGCTTGGATAGTTTCATCCCTCTTATAAATTTCTTCTGCTTTCTAATGTACGATACAGCTCTATTATAATGACTTTGACAATTCAAATGAGTTAAATGTGATGTAAGAAAACCATGCAGAAATGTGCCACCTAGAGGCAACTGCAGGGATTCAGGTATTCAATGAGTACATAATGCTCCTTGGATAGGTTTTTGCCTGACCAAGTGCTCTCCTGCCTGAGAATTGCAAGGAGTTTGTTTGCTCCTGGATGAGCAGTGCTGGAAATAGTTCTGAAGCTTTTCTTGTGCAGAAGAATCCCTTGTGACACTGCCAAAAGTCTGAAGATCTGTGCCTGGGCATGCCTTGTTGCTAACTGTAAGATGCCAACATAAAATTCCTGCAGTACCAATCCATCACCAGGAATGATTGAACCTTTATCTTGGTCTTTAGACCTCAACAGTTATTAACAGCCACACAGCCTTGGGCTTCTTGATATTGCCTCCTTTCATTCTTTCCTCCATATACATTCTGCCCATCCCAGGTAAATCAATCTCAGTCTTTACTCCCAGTCTCTGTTGTGTTTCTTTCCTTCTTCACTTGGTGTACATGTAATTTCCAGCTGAAACTAAACACACAAGCCTGCTTGATGACCTGAACCAAGTTCTTCTAGATCCTTTAGTAAATTAATCAGCCAGGTACTGAAAAATGGACAAGGTTTCTCTCTGTTGGCTTGAAAGGTAACACCGGGAGCATCAAGCGATTATGTAGAGGTGGTGATGTTCCCAGGCCACAGCACTTGGAAACTTGGGCAGCTCCACATGCATGTGTGTAGTCAGCTCTTCTTCAATACAAACAAAAAAATCCATGCTGGTATGCAGGGAAGCTAAACAGGTTATGTGAGGTCTACAGCGTGTGTTGTGAGGAGAAGTTAAGCGCTATAGTTGAGTGCTGGGTTTTTTCCCCTTTAAGGCAGAAAATGCTTGCTCTGTGAAGTTTGGCTTTGCACTAATTCATATTTTATTTGAATCCTAATTTTCTGGACTGTCTAAATAGTTACACTAAAATATACTTGACTCAACCAAAGGAGTTAAAGGGATGTTCTTGGCTGCCAGTGGGGCCTGAGCTCTGCCTCTTGGCAGGACAGGACTTAGCCTTCTGGAGTTTCTCAGTGCTCTGAGCCCAGAATGGGCACAGAGGAGAACAGTTTATTGGCATTCATCATTACTAACTTTCTCTGCAGGGAAACTTAGGTTTTATAAAAAAAGAATTTAATGGGGAGGCACTGGTTAATGCAAAACATTGGCTGTTAGAGTCAACAATGATTCAGAATTTATTTGACCTTGTATTACAGCCATAATTTTCTATTCCCATTTTCCCTGCAGTGTAAATAATTCCTATTGTAAATTCACATCACTCCCTAAAACTGTGTCACTTTTTTCTGACTGAAGACCTGGCCCACTATTTTTCCGCAACAATGCTTGTCCTATATTTGCTTAAATGTGTAAATGTACTGAGCTAGTTTTGCAGAGCTGGAGCACTTGAATGTTTGCATTTCTGGTGAGTGCTTCATTTGAAGTGAGATTTTTTACAGCATAAACTTTGCATTTCATTTGAGGGCTCCTAAAAGCTCTTGAAAGTAAGTTATGTTACTGGAAACTGGATGGGTATCCAGATGCAGTGCAATGCATGGCTGTGTTGTGCCAGATCTGGTATCTGTACACACATATGTGAGGGAACCTTTTAAGAGAAGCTGATAGGATATTTTTAAGCTCACTGACAGTGCTGAGATGAGATTCACGAATGCAGTGTCAGTAGCTGCAGGTGGACGTGTGCATATTTGCATCCAACTTGTAAGCCAGCTTTGTGGTACCCTTCAGTTGTCCTTCAGCTGAGGCCTGTGAAACAATGACAGTGTGTACCTGCTGAGTATCCCACACTGTTTTGATCCACAGATCAGACATGTTCTTCCCTGGACAGGCAGCCATCTGTGCATTTCTATACAGTCCTTTACAGCACTGCTCTGAAGTGCTGCAATTTGGTGCCCTCATCTCTGTTAGAGATGCTGTTTTCAAGCCACAGACAGTTTTGGCTTCTGGCAAAAGATAGCAGTTTCACTGCTAATCCAGTTTAAGGGGAGAAAAGAAAAAATGCAACCCACATAAGGCTGGGGAGGGAAATACCTCTTTGTTTTTGTAGATGGAGGCTTACACTGCAGGTTGACATTCCAGCAATATTAACTTCATTAAGCCAGGAATGCAGTGCTGCATTCTTGTATGGGAGGGAGGAAGGGTGGAGAGGATGCTGGGCTGGGAAGGAGCAGGACCCCCAGGGAGAGCTGATACATCAGGGTGTCCTCCTCCTTCATCTTGGCTTATTCCTGGGGTTGTGTGCACCTCTCAGTAGGCATGATAGTGACTTGGAGTCCTCAGGCTTGGCATGTGGGCCCTGCTAGGGGCCACGTGTAACCTAATTAACATAACAGATAAATAGGGGCTGTGCGTAACAAATGGCTTTACTATGGTGTAACTGCTCTGTCATCCTTTTCCCCTTTCTGTCCCAGTATCCTTGTGTGATGGGATGGCTCAGGGTGTATCACGGCACTTTCTGTTGCCATCTTTCCCTTGTGGCTTGATTCATTATGTATATATGTATTCGTCATTTCCTGAGCAAGAAGGGAAAACTGACTCCTCAGCTTGTACAGCCATGTGGGTACCCTACCCTCTTTAAAAGGTGGCAGCTGAACACTGGTGCTGGAAGAACCAGTACAGGCTTTACCCAACACTCCTGTGCCAGGAGGAGCAGCCTCAGTCCCACTACAGGAGCCTGTCATGCACAAGTACCCTTGCCCTGGGACTGCCAAAGCCCAGGGAGGGATTGGGTGCTGTGCTCGTGTTATCCCACTCCTCTTGCTTGCTGTACAGTCACTTCCTAAATGAGATTTTACTTACTTTTTAAGAAAAAGCTTTACAGTGAGATGTTTATCAGCTTGACAGCTGACAGGGGGCAGAGGCAAGTCCAAGAGATACACCAAACCCATCTCTGTCATTGACTGGGGCTTCTATCAACCTTCTTAAGGCAGCGTTATCTGATCCAAATGGATTTAGAGAATCAAGGGCTGGGGCCAGCATAGGCCCCCAGCTGCCCAGTCTTACAGCCGTAAGTGAAAAGGCAGGTACAAGACACAGTCTCTGTGGTGCTAAAACCTTCCTTTTCTTGTCAAAATAGCAAGGCAACTTCTATAGCACCTTGTGTGCTGCGGCACTTAGATTCCCCCACTAAAATTTTCAGGATTTCTGTGCAGTTTCAACGCTCCTGTTAAATACTGTTGTATGTATATGTGTGTAACACGTCAAGCAATGTGGTAAACAAGTGTAATTGTATTAAAACTACAGCTGCAATCAGTACAATGCAAGGAAGACAATAGAGATGGAAAAGGGACTTTTTGGGGATTGTCCTCTTTATTTTTGTGCAGTCTTACTGGTATTTTGTGTAAAGCTTCCTGTTAGTGTGGTGTATGGACCAATGTGGTTTCTTTCACTTGAGATGGGAATTGAAGGAGGAGGCAATAGGGGGTTGTTTTGCTTGCTTGTTTTTGAAAAGCTTGCAAAAGAAGTATTTGCTGTATCTGCTCCTGTAAGGAACTGGAATGCTCTGGGAGGATGGCTGTGAGGTAGCTCAAAGCTCCCTTGAATACCTGCTGTAATTGGAACCGTGGCCTCTACCAGATCTTCATCTGCTGTACGGACAAAAGTGCAGGCTTTCATTTGGCTTTAATCTCCACTAAATAGATTCCATCTCTGTACTCCCCCCCCCTTTTTTTTTTTTTTTTGTTTGATATCAGACAGCAAAAGCCACAGTTTGCAGGAAGCCTGTTCTGGTCATCAGGGGCAGAAGGTTGGTTTGTGAAGGGTTCTTTTTTCTCCTTGGGTTTTCCTGTTGGTTTTTTCCCCCCCCCTCCTTTTTCCTGCTCTTTTCATGTCTAAGGAACAAGCTTTTCAACTTTGTACTTATGTCACCTGTCAAAGCACTTTATTGGGCAAGACCAAAGAGTAGAGGGAATGGTCAAGTGAATGCTCAGCTGGCATTGCTGCTGAAGTGTGAAACACCCATCAGGTTTTACTATTATTATTATTTATTCGTTATTAAAAATTATTATTAAAGAGACTTGTGCAGACTGGAAAAAATCTTTTACTGTCTGAGTTATTTTGGATTTGATAATTGGTAAGCAGTGAAACAAAGCATTGGCTTTGAAAGCAGCACAAAGCTCTTTGAAGGCGATGTGCTGTTCAGGCTGTCTCTTGTTCACCCTTACCTGGGTGGAGAACAAGTCCTGGTCTTGTGAGAGGCCAGGTTTCCTTTCCTTTTATTCATATCTTTACTCTATGGAAGGAATGAGCAGGTGGTGCCAGACCTTCTGATGTGGATATTTGAGTTTGGTCATTGTCCTCCTCACCATTTTGGAGGACCCGTTTCATATGTAGAGAATGAAAGCTGTCAAATACCTGATTGTCCACTTGCTTATGCCATGTTGGGCTGTGGCAACACACAATGGCAGAGTGTAAGTTTGGGTAAGGATTACTTGTTAAATAATAATAATAAAAAGCTGAATCCGCTAAACTGGCAGTACAATTAGCTTGGTAAGGTAAGCCTCTGTAAGAGGCTTCTTCCTTATGAAGCAGGAATTCCACATTTCTGGTGAGGGTGTTTGGGAAATTTTAGCTCTCTTGAACTTCCTTCCATACTGTCTGAGGCAGCACACATACCGAAGAGACTTGGTGCCCTCTCTTTTCCCTGCCTTGTCTATTCCCTAGTCAGCTTTGTTTCCAAGTCCATTGCTTGGAAACAACTTGTATAGTCGTCTAAGTACTTAACGAATAAGAACTAGAAGTTCTTTAACACTAAATTCCCTTTGATCTTGTCTTTCAGATAATGAATATGTTTTTATAGACCTGGAGCAGAAGCTTAGCAAATACTTCTCAAAAGAATGGAAGAAAGAGACCACGAAAGTAAGACAAATGTTTGGTTTTGGAGGCTACTGCTTTTATATTGGACTAGACAGTGAAATTAAAGCTCTTAAGCTAAGGTCCATAAGGCATTTCATGAAGATGGTCTGCAGAATGCTGTTTGGCAGCGAGGTGCAATGTTTTGTGCGTGGCTGCACAACTAAAAGAGCTAAACCAGCCCCTTACACAAGTGTACCTGAGCAATAGTAGCTGCATGATTGCTGTTTAGCTGCTACAAGAGTAGAGAAGGTCACTTGGTCAATTCCTGTTGAATTTAGCCGAGCCCAATGGAGATCTCATTGTGCTTAAGCAGAAGAGCCTAAATGACATTTTGTGACTTGAACCTGGTATGAGGAAGAGTCTGGAGCTGTGACTATTCCAGAGTACATGCAGAAGGACAGTGCAGTGAGAAGAAGGATATTTTGTTTGAGAAGTGTTTTAATTCTTTGAGGCTAGCTGGGCCTGTCAAGGAGAGAAAAGCTATGTGAAATAAAGACAAGCCTACGTAATTGTGTAGTGCTGGTCGTTCAGACATGACAGTGCCTGTTTGCGTGTGTCATTATTAGAGGAGCCACAGTCTAGAATAGAGTGTAGTGTGCAATTATATTCAAATACCTTAATTAGCTCATCATGACTTTTTCCACCTTCCTTAAGGGTTTTCACTTGCCATTTCTGCTGCTTAGAGAACTTTGCAGATGATGTTGAGGTTAGGAGCTCTCTTATCCCACACTGCTTCTCCCAGATACATGAGGGTTACTCCAAAGATACCTACCAGTTGTGCAAGAGGGCTGCCTGTCCAGCCAGTGAGGGTTTTCTGAGGCAAGTGTTTCCGGTCACCTCAGAATGGGGTATGCTTTGTGATTGCTTTGAGGGTGGATTCTTGCAACACTTAAAAAGTCAGGACAAGTGTCAAACCTCTGGTGCAAGGTGAATCATAAAAGGCTGGATGAGTTGCCATTGGCAGTACTGAAGTCTGAGAGGAGCTGGGCTGTTGGACTGGGTTAGCAGACAGGGATTTAATTCCTGTTAAGAGATTTCAGGTGGAAAGCCCCATCCGGCTGATAATATAAGGTGACCATGAACAAGTTCCAGAAAAATAACATGTAAGTATTTGATCAAGATGTCACTGTCTACATCAGATGTGCACAGCATGCCATATACCTTGTCCCAGTGAGATGGGTCTGACCAGCAAAACCTTGAAACTGGCTGAGCAAAGTTACCTGTATGGACACTAAAGAAGTGAGTGGCAAAGTAGGAAAAATGAGAGAATGAGCTAGTAACATAAGCTGTTCCTTTTCTTTTCCTTTCCTTTTTTCCCTCCTTTCTTACATATTTTTTTTCTCCTGTTTAAACAAATCTCTAAGTCTGAAAGGTAGGCTGGAGTTAAAACAGCAGCAGAACTCTTGCTGGCTTTCTTCTAACAGACTTCTTTAGTGTGAAGCAGACATCAATGTCTCCCTTTGGTCTGTGGCTGCAGGAAGGTGTGGATAACTAACCATTAGCCCTGCCAAACAACAGACGAGGAGCTAATATCAGGCTGGTGCACCTGAGCCAGAGGCAGTAGCTGCTGCATGCAGCAGCGCGTGTGTCCATGCTGAGTGATGTGGTGTGGCACAATGGTAGCTGCTTTCTTCTAGGTGTGCCAGCGTGGCACGCTGCCCTGCCTGGTGCTCTAGGGAGGCTGTGTTCAACCTGCTGCATTCAGCACTAATGTGCTGCCAGGTGCTGAGCTGGGTTACTCCGGGCCAGGCTGGGCATCCCCAGGCTACACTGGGACTCCTTTATGTTATTTATTATTTCATTGCCCCCATCCAAAACCTTCTACCCTCCCTGGGATGTTTTGCCATTCAGCCTGTTTTATGTTTTATGATGCCTCACTGTTGTGAGCCTGCAAGACAGACGGATCTCCTCCCTAAAACTTGCCAAGAGCTAAGAGCAGAAAATCAAAAGCAGTATGGAGAGAGGGAGCTTAGGAGAAGAGAGAGTTAACAGATGGGTAACAGGAATTTTGGATGCTGAACATTACTTAATCTGTCTTCTATCTCTGCTCTAGGGAACAGAAAAATTCAGCCCTCCTTTTGTTGCGTTCTTTAGAGTACAATACTACGTAGAAAATGGAAGAGTGATAAGGTAAGTTCCCCTCTGTGGTAGTTATTGTGTTTTGCATTATTCACTGTTTTCTTAGGAGGCAAGTAAAATAACATTTATTTGTTGAGCTCATCTCTGTGAGCTCTCAGAAATAAGCTCAAAAGATTCGTTGCTTTTTTTCTTTATCTTTCACAGGGTTCCTCACCCAGTCATGAATATTTTGCCCTTGAATCACACTCCTTATCCCTATGAAAATAGTGACTGCTTTTCCATCTGTGTTTAGAGAGCAGGTTGAATGACGACAGTATCAAAACACAGTTAATACTCTTCTGCTTGCGTCTTTTGGTTATATGAAAAGCATCAGATGAATGTACCAAAAATATCTATCTGTACTCCAGAGCACGTGCTAATAATTTTGAATCTGTTTTTTTTGTATCTGAGCAGTGCTCTGTGCAGTCTGTTCCTTGAAATGGACTTTCGTAAGCAGACAAAAGAAATTACTTCATAAGTTTTGCATTTGCAGTCTATTCACATGGACTATGGGCTGCACTCAAAACACCACCACCCTCACCCCTGGTACAGAACAAAGGATGAGGTAGTTAAAAATGAACAACTGACAGAGTTAATTTGCGTCAGCACTTCTGGCGTCGCTGTGACCCCGGGGCAATCCAAGAGCTTGGATCATTTGGATGGATTAAAATCTTTACCAAATTTTTGGCGTTTGTTCTCATCTTGAACAAAGCTTGGTGGTTTTCTTGTTTTTCTCTCTCCATAGTCTTTCATTATGGATACAAGGGAGTCTTTCTTCTGGAGTCTGTTTGGCTGTTAGGTGTGTTTTATTTAGTTTTGCTTGTAGGTACAAAGGGAGATTGCATATCATTCTACCACTCCTGATATATGTATCCTTTAGCATCACAAACAACTTTCTCTTGCACTAGTAATTTAATTGGAGAGGTTTGTGGGGCCATGCAGGGATAGTTGCATGGCCCCTTCAGACTATACACACACACTTTTCCAACCAGACGGTAGTGTCCAGCACCTCATCTGTACATGCATGTCAGCAGCCTGCTTCCCATGAGCTCTTACAGTGGGGGCTGTGTGGGTTATCAATGCTATGCAATAGTTATGCCTTATCAGACTATCCCTGTTTAGCAACTTGAGGAAGAAGACAAAAACAAGCCCAAGGCTCCTGTGTCTTTTGATCTTCTTTGCAAGGAATTGGCTGTTGAAAAGTGCCTTGTGCCTAAGGCAAGGTGAAATGAAAAAGCAGTGCTGGGTTTAGAGGGGAAAGGAGGACAGGTGTGTAAGAAACAGGACTGGGATTCAAGGGGTTTGGCTCTCCTGATTGCTATGGGCTTTCCAGAGAAACAGAGCGCTTGATGTAGTCAGTCTCCAAAACAGGTGTGATGTGATTTTTCTTTCATCTACCCCTGCCCTAACTTCTTAGATCTCAGGCTCAGCAAGATAGGAGCTACCATTTCCCATGTTTGTACAACACTCAGTGGGAGAGCACCTTGATCTTGGCTTGGTGCCCCCTACGCACAGCTATATCGGGGTGGCATTGGCACACATCAGGGATGTCAAAGTTTAACCCCTCCTCTCCAAAACAGATGTGTTTAAGGGGCCTTGTCTGAGCCCAAACTTTCTTCTTCAGGTAAATCTGCCTTTGTGTCTTGCAGTGATAAGGTGGCACGGCAGCTCTACTACTGCCATCTCAAAGAGCAAGTTCTGATGTCTCGGTGCAACCACAAAGAAGAAATCTACTTCTTGCTGGCGGCCTACAGCTTACAGGCAGACTTGGGCAACTACAGAGAGAAGGTCCACACTGGCAAATATTTTGAACCTCAGGCTTATTTTCCTCAATGGGTGAGTTTCAGGGCATCCTTCTGTCAACAGACTGTATGTGCAGCAGGAGCTATGTCAAGGTGGTATCTAACTGCAGCCACACAATATCAACAACTCCCACTGCAATGATCATGCATAGTGGCACCCTGAATTCCTGCAGGAAACAACATCTCTTTCCACTGGATGTAGGTGCCCATTCCTCCTGGGCTCACTCGTCAGTGAGATGGGTGGTGTGTAATTTTCCTTGGTGAGGGAGTGTATTGGTGTCAAATTAAGAACTCTGACAGTGCAGCTGTCTTAATTAATTCTTCTGTGGCTCAAAGGGTTATGTGTTTGCAGTGGTACATCAGCAAGATCTGCACAACCTAAGCTCTACAGAAAACCGTAGTGCCTCGAAGCCAAGTCCGTTGCCCTTTGTCCCAATCTCTGGGAGGGTTAGACCCAAACTGTAAGGGGCGATACTGCAGTGCAATGCCTCTGGTGCTTGCTTTGTCATTAATCTCTAGCTCAACTGCAGTAAGAGAAAAGGGAAGGGCCTGGAAATGCGTTTGCATGTTTGTTTGTAAGCATGTGTGCATGGGCTGTGACCTTCGAGACTTAGAAATCTTAGAGTTATCTTAGTTCTCAAATGAAGGCAAATTAGCTAAGACACTGGCAGAGCTGGTTACCTACAGAGAGTTCACCTCTGGTGGTGTCAAGGAAACTTGATAAACATTTTAGCTTCCATAAAAATAGAAGGGGAAGCTAGCTTTGCTACAGGTACATCCTTGTAATGTCTGAGGATGTCTGGTGGAGTGGGATGTTCCCTGTGACCTGCATAGAACCTTCTCTAATCTAATTTAGTTCTGGAGCCCCCTTCTCTGCTGTGACAGCAGATTTCAAGCCCAGATGCCTCAGATAATTGGTCCCAAACCGAGTTGTGTCTCCCTTGATAGGTGGCATTGTCCCCTGATTTGGAGAGAAGGTTCAGAGCAGTGACAGAAGTTTTGTTGGGGAGGCAAGGCTGGTAGAGCCTCCTTCATGCACAAGTCCCAGCCTGCCTGCCTTGCTGTGCAGAAATGAGCCTTCATCCTAGGCAAGAAGCCTTCATCCCTTGCTGTTCCTTGTTATATGTTGCCTGGCAGAAGGTAGCTAACAAAGGGCTGGAAAAGGTGGGTCTCATTTGTGCCACTTCTGGGGCCGTTAAAAGTCTTATCACAGACTATTGCTCATCTGGCAAACATTGCAAAGGCCAAGGCAAATCCTGGCTCACCTGCACTGATTCACAACCCCAAGGAGGTATGTGGGTGATTTATTACATCATTACAAAGAGCAAAATCTGGCAGGTATGGGGACGCTTCTCTCCCTGCCCCTGGGCTTCCATGGGGAGATGCTGAGTGATCTCCTCTTCCAACACAAACTCTTCCTCCAGCACGTGCTTCAGGCCAAGGGCTGCCCCAAGCCTTGTGCTAGTGAGGAGAGGTGGTGCTGCCCTGGGGTGATCAGCCTGGCTTTGAACTGTGGTGTTAGTGCATCTCTTTCTGCTGACATGGCACAGCTGATGGCATCACTGTTGTCCTCCACCGAGCCCAGCCTTTCTCATGGGAGGGCAAAATCATCTGGCAAGGCATGTCAGGGAGGGCAGAGGTGTTACCAAGCAGAGTAAATAAGGGGCTTAACATAAACCAGGTGGTGATGGGGTCTGGTTGTTTTGAGCCTAGGCAGGCTGTTCCTGGCAGGATGTTCTCAGGTATCCGGTGGGATCCAGTTTTAAATGCCCCCACTGGTGAGGGATTTTTATGATGTGAATTCGGTCAATGCCCTTCTTGTTTGTCACTGCTGCTTGTGGTCTGAGATGGGGCTAGGCTGCCCTGTAGCCTTGTATGGAGAGGGCCTGTGGGCAAGTATGGAAACTGGGCACTTGCAAGGCAAAGAGCAAATGGCCCGGTGTTGGTTTTTCTACTGCTTAGCAAAGCCACATGCCTGCCAGCTACTCCTAACAGATAAAAAAAACTTACCTTGAGATAGTGTTATCCACCCCTTTGAGGATGGAAATGCTAAACAAGGTAATGTGTAGTTTCTGGTCTTAAAAGGACCACCTAGCATTTCTGCAGTGTTTAGAGATGTTGCTGTTGATTGTGTGGCATGCAGAGCAGTATTTGTTATCTGCCTACAAGCATTTATGGATGCCAGGGATTAGAAAAGCTAATTCCAGTAATTAAAATGAAAAAAGCTGACATGACCTTTGTAGTCCTGGTCTGTTACAATTTTGCCATCTAGGATCTGTGTGGAGACATTGGTACCATCTACTTTAAATGCTTATCCTCCAGGGAGGTAGAGGTGAATGTGGATTAGTATTTTGAGGGACTGTATGAACCTCCTCCATCTCCAGTCTCTGCTTTGCTGCCTCCTGTGGGGATTGCTGAAGAGTTGCTGACCTGTTTGTTTTTCTTGCGGTTTAGATAATTGCAAAGAGGGGGAGCGACTACATCTTGAAACATGCCCCAGAGATGCACCGAGAACAGCAAGGGCTGAGCGCAAAGGAAGCAGTGCTGAAGTTCATTAAGGAGTCCTGCCTGCTGGAAGATGTGCCTGTCCACTTCTACAGGCTGCAGAAGGTTAAACAAATTCCTTCTTATTTTGACTTTCTCTCCCATCGTTAACTGGGTGCACCACTGAACTTGCTAAACAAATCTAAAGCTTCCAGCCTACAAGGCCTGTCCCCACAAACAAATCTGTTGTCAATACACAGGTATAGCTGGAATCTCGTTTTGTTCCTTGGCCAAAAAACTGGCAGCAGAATGGCAAAACTTGACTTTTGTCCCTGCCTGTCAATAGACTCGCACCAAGGAATCACAGAGAAGCCTTTTTTTTGTTGTTGTACAGTCAGTTGAAATGGTGACAAGAGGTTGGCCGGCTTTCACACAAATGCCATGTAATAACTGAGGTGACACTGAGTCATCCTGACTTTCTTACTCCCTTATGCCTCCAACCCTGTCAGAGTGGTTGGTGTTTTTTCAGCTGTATGTCAGTTTTTGGATTCCTGTGTTGTTTGTCCCTGAGCTTTAGACTCCTTACCCAAGCCAGCTTAAACAGAATGTGCTTCATTTTCACATGCTAAGAAAGTTTAGGCCTAGAATTAGGAGAAGTTTTCTGTTCAGCTTAAAGTGAGTGAAACCTGCTCGTGCAATTAGGAATGCCTTGGATCGTTTTTTCCCAAATGGAGATACTCCAGTTTGCCAGACACATAATTAAGTATCTTGATTGGTTGTGCTCAGTGGGAATTATGTCTGGGAGGTATCCATGTCCTTGGACCAGATCTAGCAGTTCTAGTTACTGGAGAAACATGGATTTTTCTGAAGGAGATAAGTTCCACTTAGGTCTACAGTTCAGGCTTAGTTTCAGTTCCTTGCAAACTGTAGATGCTCCCCCTACCTCTCCTCTGTCCTCACTGGTTTGATTCCAGTACTGTTAATGATGCAGTCATAAGATTTTTGGTTATACTTGAATGCCATAAGAAATCCACCTGGCAGGACAGGATATAATTTATATCTGAAAGCATCGGGGCTGTGAAATGGTTGTTCTTAATATCCAAATTCCTGTCTAACTTGAATTTATATTTTATGCATTGCTGACTCCTTCATGTGTTGTTTGATCTACAGTGTGCTCTTCTTCCTGCTGTGTGACACAGTTATCTCATCTTGTGAGGAGATTTCCTCCTCCTAGGTGATACCTGGGTCACATGCAGGGGTGCCAGGTGAATGTGTTGGTGTGCTGGCTGCCCTGAGTTTTCATGCCTGCTGCTGAGGTTGGGAATTCTGAAGGAAAACACAGCACTGAGCACCACGTCTGCTCTCCAGACCAATACTGATTTACAAAGCTCTTAGGAGGCAGAAAGCGTTTCCTAATGACTTCAGACTGGAGACGTGGATGGTACTGGGGCAAAGGAGTGAGGATGTGGTAACAGACATCCCCATCCTGAGGAGAAAGGTGTGGGAGAGAGATTACTTGACCGATTATCA
>JBCJKH010055352.1:0-13312 GCA_039877255.1 Loriculus beryllinus | reverse complement strand
CCATGCTGGCTGTCACCAAGCACCTCGTTGTTTTTCATGTGCCTTAGCATGCCTTCCAGGAGAATCTGCTCCAAGATATTGCCAGGCACAGAGGTGAGACTGACTGCTCTGTAATTCCCTGAGTCATCCATTTTCCCCTTCTTGAAAATGGGGGTTATATTTCCCTTTTTCCAGTCTTTGGGAACTTTGCCTGACTGTCATGATTTTTCAGATATGATGAACAGTGGCTTAGCAACCCTTGATACTGCTTTTTCTTGTTACACTTTAATTTCTGTAGATTGTTACTTAGATCTTAATATTTTGCTATTTTAAACCTTGACTTATATTTTCTTGTTTGAGCATCTCTCTCATTGATTGTTTTCTTGGGTGACGTTAACAGGATTTTTGTTACTCTTGCCTGAGTCTAGACTTACATTTTGATACATGCTATGACATGCTTTAGAATCTAGTCCCCTCATTTTTTGAGGTGTTTCTGTTTATAACGTGTCAAGTCTGCTGCATAGGGTTAGGATGCAGCTACCTGTGTCTGTGAAGCAGAGCACAGGAAAGGAGGAGCTGATGTACACAGCGTGTGTGTTTTATGCTGACTTGCAATGTAATTGAGTCACACATCCAGATCAAGAGTTAGAATGTAGTGCTCGAAGGTGTAGAACACAACAGATGTAGTTTCTGCAGAAGAAATTAATCTATTTCAGTATCCTAATGTGAGGTTGTAGTGGAATGTAAGTGGAAATGAATGCAAACCATATTGAATTTAGGAATTTCACATGTAAGGGAGGTTTAGAAAAGTGAGAGTCTTCAGAGCCAGAATTCCTCTGCAGCACTGCTCAGGTAAGGGAGGTTAGGATATGGGCTGAGCTCAAGATGGGTCTGCTGCTCAGTGTATTTTCGCAGCTGGACTCACCTTTCTGTGCTTCAGTTTAGCTTTAGGACTAGGGAGGCAAAGTCTTCTGAGCAGGATTTCCTGTGGAGTCCTGCTCCACCTGCAAAGTCAGGATGGGGCTTGGCTTAAAATGAGGCTGGTAGGGCAACATATGTTTGGAGCTAAACAAGCACTGTGCTCTGCTTTGGGATAAGGTTGGGGGCTTTCAGTGATGGAATCGCATTGGAGTCTTGCCCAGTCCAGAGAGCTGATGGTGTGGTTTGAAGTTAAAGTAAAGTTTATCACTGAAAATCATGTCATAGGAAAAATCTGCTGTAAGAGAATGAGCCAACAGGTCATGCTTCTGGCAAAATGTAAATTCTAAGTTATTGTTGTCCCTCAGTTTAAAGACATTTTCTTCTCAAATCTGTAAGATCGAAGATTTTACGCAACTCTAGGATGGGGTTTTTTTGTCAACTATCAGTGTGTTGAGTGGTATATCTATCACCTACTTAAGCCTGAAATTCTGCACTTCTTTTTCATGTTATTTATCTTGGAAAACATAGTAAAGTGCTCTTCTCTCATTAGTTTAAACAAAGGAGAGCAACCTGTCATTCAAACTGAGCGACTTTGGGATGGAATAAACGTTCATTCAGCACAAGCCAAAAACAGGAGATTTCAGAAAAAGTTGGGATCAACATGTAATGAGAAAAACAATGTCAATTCATGAATGCAAGTCTTTTAAAAGAGAATTCTGCAAAACTTGGGCTGTATCGCACATTAGCCCCTGCCTGGTTTAACTTACCTGGCATGTACTCAAAGTCTAACACTAGTTGATCATATTACTCAAAAAAAGGGGGAGGTATATTGTCTCTTCACCACTGTTTTTCTATACATACCCCTTCTGTGTCATAGAACAATATGCTGACAGATGGTACTTAGTCACCTGTTATGTCTGATTATATGCTTTGATCTAAAATTTATTTTGCTCTTCTTGGCAGCTGAGCTGTTTCTTAATCCATTGATAAAAACTGCTTAATAAGCACTTACAAAGACATTGACATCACCAGGAACAGTCCGTGTTGGTGAAATCATGACGTGATGCCTGTAAACCCCAAAGGAGCCTTGTATTCAGGGCTACAAGCAAAACACCTTTTTTTTTTTCCCTTGAGAAATAAGTATCCAGCAGTTTTAGTCTTGCTTTGCACAGTTAAGTCAGATGCTTCCCTGTATTTGTTTCTAATGTATCAATAAGGACAGTTCAAATAGCTGCTTTCTTATGGGGAATCCATATCTTTGCATGCTAGAAGCTTCCTTTCCTATGTGTAAGGACTATTTGAGACATTATTTGATCTTCCTTAATAATGTGTGTAAATATAATTTCTTGCCAGGAAACAGCTTTAAAAAGATATCCATTACCTTGTCTTAGAGAGGCTTGCTGTGACTAGGCAGAGCTGACAGTTTGGCATGAGAAGCGTAGGTAACTAAAACATATCTTTTTTTTGTTTGGGCTTTTTCTTGGGTTTTTCTTGGGGTTTTCTGCAAAAGGTAACGTTTTTGTGGTTTTAGTTTGATGGTCTTGCTGCTTATTAAATTCCTTCTGCAGTGACAGTGTGACTAATAAAGAACAGAATAATCATAGTATATAAATCTTGGCAAGGGGGAATTAGAAAATTTTGGTATCTTGAGGACTATTGCATTAGCATTTTAGCAAAATCAGGTCTTTGTGCTAAGCTGCATGACCGTCTCTGGCCAACTTGTACATCACCAAGTTTCACTAAGAGGGGGACACAGAACAGTTTCACTTGTCATCAGTTGTCTGGCAAGTCCCTTCATCCAATTATCAGGGCACATTTTGTCAGCCTGTAAGCAGTGTCTTCTGCCAGCTTTGAGAGCTTTCCAGTCTTGGAGACCTGCAAGGCTGCAATGTAGGAAATCTGACTTTTGTTTGGCATTCTTTGCCTGAACAGCTTGCTTGATGTCTTGTGGAGGAACACTGGTGAGAGCCTAGGAAATTAATATAAACTAAGTGGGCAAAACTAAAGTAACATAGTACTATAAGAGATCTTCTCTTAAATAATCCATCCTTAAATAAAATATTGAAGTTTCCCCCAGAAAGATGTTAGATTCCCTACAGGGAAATTATGTTCATTTTAATGCAGGAAACACAAATTAATAGAGAAGATGATTGTGGACAGAATTCTGGAATATTAATTCTGAACCTGGCCATAATAACACATGAAGTGCTGCTGCTTAGATTCTTATTGAGTTGCATTCAGAAAAACTCTTCTTCCTTTTAAACTCGAGTGACAATGAAGTTAATTATTTTTCTTTATTGCCCCTATGACTGTTCACTCAAAACTAGGATCAGAGTATTTTTATAAATTTTGTCCTACATGAGGATGAAAGTGAAGTACTTAGACCAGCGTTTATGTCCTGCTAAAGCACAATCTCTTAAAAATCCTGAGCAGATGTTAAAAATGAGTTCATATTTTAAAAATAAAGAAAATTTTCAAAAGTACCATTTTTTCTTTCTTCCTTTTTGGTTTAGCACAGGAAAGGCTGATTTTAAAATACAAGCTAGAGGACTATTAGTTAAACTGTAAAATACTGAGAAGCATGTTAAGGCATGACACTGTTGCACAGTTAACGATCGTTCTGTTTTGGCATGTTGCCTCTAGAGACGTACTAAAAAAGGGAGGAGAGAAGGGTGAAGCAAGCAATTTAGAGCTTACACTTAAATATATACAGATGGGCTTAAAAAAGAAAAAACACCAAACACAACAAACAACCTTCCAGAAACTCCCCAATCCCTGGAAATCCATAACAAATGTATTCCCAAAACACAAAATGCTGTTCTTCATTAGGTATTTTTGCCTGCCAGACCTGGGGACATATAACTGCCAGACTTACCATCTGTCAACACAGCCATTTCAGTGTTTGGCACTGCCAGGAGTGTTTGCATAGCTCTGTGAGGGTACAGCAAGGGCTAGTTGAATGCTAGTGTGGAATAATGCTCACTTGTTTTTTCCTAGAAGAAAATACAATTTGTATGTATGTATTAGGGAAAAGCTAGTATGTATTTTATATTAGGAAGTTCTCAGTTAAAGAAAGAGTGGACTTTGTGGGGTTTTTGCTTTCTTCTTGGGAAGGCTTTGGGCTTCCTTATGAATGAACATGAGGACTAAAAAAATCACAACAGAGTTTAAACATATACTTCAGGAATTTTTAAGAATTAGTTGTTGTGATAAATGTTCATCCTTTATGTAGTGATTACGGCAAATATCCATTATTTTGAATATTAAAGAATCTGATATTTAACATCTGACAGATTAATATATACATTTAAGAGGTTTAAGAAAGTGAATATGCTGGGGGCAAGCAGCTAATAGTTGTATTTGGTCTTTTATTCCCTCCCCACCCCCAATTTAATTATGAGACTATCCCAAGAAATGTTAGGCTAGAAGATATTTTCTTCCCTCCTTGTCTGACACTACTTATACCAACCTCCCAGCTCTTCTTCTGATCCTCTTTGTTAGGAGTCTTCTAGTTTCACCCAGATGCCTTCCCCACCCACATACATATGAGGATCTTCAGTCATGCCTGTCCTCACTTTCATGTACAAGAAGTGTTCAGTTACTACTTCCATCTCTCTTTCCCACAGATCTCCAAAAGTCTGATGAGTGTCCTTTCACTTAGTTTCACAACATCTCTCCATTCCTTGTGTGACACTGCCTGTAGTCACTATGCTTCCAATTGCTGGTAGTACAACACTGAATTGTGTTGCCACCCCTAGTTTAGGTTGGAAAATTAAGTTTTGTCTATTCTAATGCGAGTCAGTTTCAAGTGTGGCAGAATGTGCCTCAACTCAGCTTTGATATTGCTGTAATTCAATGTCCACCATCATTTAGAAGCTGCTGTAGAAAGACTTCCCAGTGAGCCAATCCTCAGTTCACAAGGAAAGAATTGCAGATTTTCAGGGCTACAGATGAAGCCAACTATGCAGTAGTTTTATATGAAGGATGTTAATGAGAAGATGCAATGGTAAATAAAACAATGATAGAATGGTTTGGGTTGGGAGGAACCTTAAAGCTCATCCAGTTCCAAGCCCTTGCCATGGGCAGAGACACCTTCCACTAGATCAGATTGCTCAAAGCCCCATCCAGTCTGGTCTTGAACACTGCCAGGGATGGGGCAGCCACAGCTTCTCTGGGCAACCTGTGCCAGGGCCTCACCACCCTCGTTGTGAAGAACTTCTTCATATAGTTGAATAAATTCACTCAATGCAGTAATTCTAGATTATCTAAAAATGTTTTTCTTGATGATGTTCCCACATTTCCAGAGTTTTAAATGTTTTAATTTTCATGTTTTGCACATAATAACTTGTCATGATGATGTTCTGGCGTCTAAAAAAGATGTGAAATTGAGATTGTGGTATAAACTAGATTATTAGCTAAGCGTTATTGTGAGCATTTTTGCACATTGACACTGAAGTAATCTTAGATTGCACCACTGGGCACTCCTCTCAAATGACTGAACCGATTCACTTTCCCAGAGTGTCTGCAGACTTGAAAAATTGGGTATCTAGTCTACTTCCATCTGCTTAGAAAATACTGATTTTCAGCCATAAAGGAAAAAGCGTTTAAAATTCAGACTGGAAACGTGGGTTCAGCTGGAGAGTGTACTAGTATAAGTTCAACAGCTGTGTATTTGCCATATAGTTAGGACTATGGCCAAGGAAACATAAAGTAGTATTCCTGCTGGGGGTTTTGGTGGTGTGGCTTTGTTTGTTTGTTGGTTGGTTTGGGTTTTTTTTTATTATTATTGTTACTTGTAGATAAGCAAATTTTAATAAAAGCTTTTCTTTGTGGGTTGTTTTTTTTTTCTTTACAACAATAATCATAAGGATGAGGTGCTATGAGGAAAACTGGTTGCAATGCGCATGCTGAGGAGAGAGGCCTAGGCCAGGAGTCAAACATTCCACATCAGTCTGCAAGATTAAAAAGTTTGTAGTTTAGAGTTTTACACAGTTTTCATTGGAGCCTATCCAGATATTTGCATGCAAAGAATTATTGCTCAATGGCAAATCATGTTGATATAATTTAGTACGTCGGGAAATTTCCACTCTAATATGGTCATGTTCCAAGTATGATACCTTTTGGGAATAATAAAATGAATGATGTATTTTGGACTCAAAAGGTAAGTGTATAGCAAGAAATTGTTATATTTTGGATTTTAGAACCAGGTACTAAAAACCTGGTCAGTCTGGAAGTTTTCGTGTGAAGTACTCAAGGCTAGCTCATTGAAGAGGTCTTAGAGGTAGTAGTAATTCCAACATTTTTTCTCTTTAACTGCTTTTGCAGCACAATCTGTGTAGAATAAAGTAACCTTGAAAGAGATGTCTGAAAATGAAGTGTATTTCTTGTGTATTTGCCCAAACCAAGTATATTCATTGTATATAACAGTAGAATTATTTTGCCTTTTTTGATAACATAAACATTTCAATAACATAAAATGGTAGTTTTTAAGCTGATCTAGTAAGACAGGAAGAGGTCTTACACTTTTCAAATGAAGTTTTGAGGCTGAAACCCCAGGTGTTGGTTGTGGTTTTCTGGTTTTTTTGTTTTTTTTTTTTTTAAATAACTGGATGTATAACTGGAATTTCAGTATTAAATTCAATCGAGACCTCTCAGATAATTCATTTGCACTCTTCATAAACGTTTTTTCTTTGGCAGTAAAACAACTGTAGGAACAAAGATTAGTTTGTGGGTTTTGTGAAAAGATGACACTTATACCATTTATTGCATTTCATGTTTATGTTGGAATACCACTGACATGAAGTAAGTCGAAAAGGCTTAACTTTTTAAATGACAGTTAAATTCTTACCAGCAAAGCTCTTTGATGGTTAGAAGAAATGTTTTCTCTTGAGGAAGAGTGATATGGGAAAAGAAAAAGTGACAGTAGGATTCAGGTCTTGTCAATATTTTAATTGCACAGCTCACAGGTTTTAGTCACCGTACTTAGTCTTGCTTTGTGCATGGATTTTATGTACATCTATTGCATTGTTTTGTAGTTGTTACCTACTGACTACTGGGCAGTGTTACACCAATGTAGTAAATTATGCTAGTACTACTTAAAAAGAACAGGGTTTATGGGGTTTGGTTTGGTTTGGTAGATTGTTGGGGTGGGTTGTTCTGGGTTTTTTTGGGGGGGTTGTTAGAACACAGTGGAGGGAAAGTTTTTAAAGGTGAATTCTTAGTATTTGGTGGGCATATGGTTATAAATGTTTTGTCAAGTCCTGTGTAAACTCCTACTTCTTCTATTCTGTTCCTGTGTAATGAGTTTTATTTTGTGTACCAGTTTGAACAGTGAAAGCTCCGTATGTGATTGGGCTCATGGTTGTATTTGTTGACAGAAAATAGTGGTTTGTGTGCCTTGTGAGGAAAAGGTACTTGTCTTTGGTTTCAAGGGCTAGCTTTTTTTGTATGGAGTTGGTGATAACACTTTTAGCCCCTTCAACACCTTTCTTAGGATGACCCACTAGCATACAGGTAGATTCTCTATTTGACATGAAGCATTTTGGCTGTTGTAAGAATTTCAGGAACAAGTAACTAAAATATCTGTCTCTTAGGACACTGTTTTTAAGCAGGGATTATATGCATATATATATATACTTTATTTCTTCTGTGTTTTTTTGTTCTTAATGTCTTTTCTCCAACTCCTTCTGTCCAATTCTATTTTCTCCAACTCTTCTTTTCACTTGTCACATACTTGCACATACTACTGAAGTGTTGCTAATGTAGAGTTCCCAGAAAATAAGGGATTATTATTATCAGAGAGTCTATTTCCTGCAAAATAATTGCATAAAAGTTCTAAAATTTGCTTTAAGGATGTCGAGTATACCATTCAAGTCACAAGGACCAGAAAATTAGTGCAGGAGATCGGGACATCTCTTATCTAGTTTTCTTTTGTGATATCTTGATGTGCTGATGGTGTGAAATGGCTTCTGCTTACGCAAACAGCTGTGGAGAGAAGGAAACTTTTGCCATAGCAGATGTTGTGGTCCTGTGGCTTTGCCTGTGCCAGGACCTTGGAAAGCCAGCTGCTGCTGTGTAGGGGTCTGTGTACAGGCAGAGGCAGCTACTGCTGGGGAGGTAGAGCCATCCCAAAAGCTTTACTTAGTGCCAACCCTTCCCATCCATGTACCTCTTCAGTTGGTTTATTGTTCCTTTCTGTCCCCTTTCCTTTTTCCATTCCTTCCAGAAGACCAGGCTGGCCTTGGTCCCGTATTCTCATGCAGGCATGCTTCTGCTGCAGACATGATTCTGTTTATAGGTTGGCTGCTCAGAGGTTTATGTGAAATGAGTTACTGACCTTTCTGCTTCCTCAGAGGCAGTGATTACTTCACAGCTGACATTACATTGTATAAATAACATAGCTGAGAGCTGTAGGAACTGAGTGAGTGAGCAGAAGGGCCAAGTGAACTTGCAGTTCATTCCAGAGTGACACGACCAGTGTGTGGGAACAGTCCTTTTGTCTTTCCCTCTCTTCAGTGCTAAGCAGAGGAATTCTGCTGTTGGGGTGAGCAGCCTTGTACTTTGTTCTCCAGAGCATGCAGGATGATGAAATACAACCTCCCTTGGTCTATAGGTGGCATCATACAGTATTGCCAACAATAAGGATATCTCCATGTCATGTTATTTCATAGACTTTGTTGCAGGATATCTCAATAAGAGGCATAATTGGTTTGGGCTGTCTATTTTAATATCTGGTTTGGTTATGGAGTGAATAACCAGTGACAATTTTCTGTCATTGCCTGTAGTTTCCCTTGGAGTTACGCAGGTTCTTTTCGACCAGCCTGTTTCTGAAAACTTTTCAGGAAACAAATCTGTTTATATGTCTATACTCAATGTTAGGTCTATGAGGAACTGAAAACTGAAAATTCATCCACTCCTATAATAAAACAGCAATAACCCAACATTTTGTGTAGTGCTAAACACTGCTACTACCATTTGCTATTAAATATCAAGGAAGTATGCTGAAGGGAGTACAGAAACCAAATTTGATTATTTTTTAATAGTAGATTTCATAATACTCTTCTTGGCCATTGTACTTGTTCTCTCCTCTTCCTTTTTTATTTTTTCTCCTTTTTTTTGTGTTCTTTTTTCTTTTCTTTAGACAAGTATCTTTTTGCTGCTTCAACATAAGTTACTTAGTGGCCTGTGCTACTTCTTGCTACAGAAGTTAACACTATTAAAACTTCCCTTAGTTACTTGCTCTCATGAGTATTGCTCTATTTTTCTTCCTAATATGAGGTTTTTCAATGATTCATTTCTCTCTGGAAGTATTATTGGGTTTGATCTCATCCTTAATTTGCTCTGTATTTCTCATAAGCTTGGAGCATGCTGTCTTCAGAAATGTGCCAGTGCTGGTTTTGCATTTGAACTGGCTGCCGTTTACAAGCCAAATGCTGAGAGAGGTGGTTTCTAGAGCCTCGCTGCTGTCTTTTTGCAAAGAATATTGGTTTTTATGGTGGTTTCTATGCATATGGTTATACCAGGCCCATTTGTGTGCACAGCAGAGGTTGCACAAGTAATACAGGGCAAGACCTTAATGGAGTTAAGGCCTTTTAAGAGAGACTTCCAGCTCCCTTCTGGACTTGACAAAGTTGCTCATCTCTGAAAGCTTTACCAGTAGAAACTTGTTGGAAGGAAAGCAGATCCAGGTGGATGTTGTGTAAATGTGAGGAGACCTCTTCTGAAAGGTTGTTAAAGGGAGAGAAAATTAGAAGAGGGAAAGTAGATGTTTTAGCTTGTCCTCAGTTCTGGGGCTGTTTGTACATATATGAGAGTTGTCTGTGAGAAATGGAATACTGAGATAATTTTACACTTGTGACTAAATGAATTTAATTAAAGTTATTTATTGTTCTTTCTTCTTTCTCCCACAAACACTTACTCAGTATCTTTATGTGGCTTAAAGGGTCATTAGAGCAGAAAAGAAAACATATGCTTTATTCCCTTGACTATCGGGGTAAAAAATGTCTAGAATTTAATAAAAATTCCATGTTTCAGATGTGCTCCCAACCACACAGGATATGTAAATGGACACCGATGGGGAGATGGCTTCTCCTTGTAACTGTCTGTTGACTAGAGTTGTTTTTCAGTTCATTTTGCTCATAGATGTTTTGAGGAAACTTTTCTTATTACTGCATCTTTTTAGGATTTGTTGGAGATGATACACATTTTCTTGTTGATATTTGTTTTTCTTTGGTGGTGATTTAAGAACTAGTTCATATCATCCTCCAGTAAGATTTGTTTATTCCAGCTCAATGATCTTGGTTTCATTTTGAGCAAAATATGGGTTGCTGCTTTGACCTGTTGTGTGAAATGTCTGTCCACATATCACACACAAATGCCCACATCAGTCTTACAGCAGAATATTAGGCCTTACTTTCCAGAGTCTCAGAAGATGGTACTCCTTTATCCGCAGTCACAAAGCTGAAATGATTTAATAATTTCTATTACAACCCTGCAGTATAGAGAATTTGGATATGAAAAGTCTTCCTTAAAAAAAAAAGTTAATTTTGTATTTATTAGATTTTGAGGGAGCAAAAGTTTGTAAGTAAATGAAAAAAGTGTAAGAAATAATGTTTACGATAGATTTCTAAATCTATTGAAAGGTATTAACAACCTGATTTACCTGGTTTTGGCTTTATATAGTAAACTAACAATGAGAGAACATCTGAAATTTTATGGTGTTCTTTCTTTCAGGAGTATACATTCTGAAAGCAGAGCCCAGTCAGTGTCATTAAGTAGCAAAGTAGCTTTGACTTTTCTATAAGTGCAAGTCCTTCTTCTTCATGGGTTGTTGAATAGGTTTTTTGAAGCCAGCCGTGGACTGAAAGTACCAGGTTACTGTTTTCTGATTTAAAACAGTAGCTTCCTTTCTCAAATCCAGTCTCACTGTTTGTTCCTGCTTATCTTGCATGTTTTGTATAGGGCAGGTGGTTGGGAAAAGGAAGAACAGCTTAAAGTGTGCTCAGTGTCTATTGAGTAAAAAAAAATTACCCTTATCATTTAGATGAGTACAATTAAAGCACGTTACCCTGCTTAAATTTCAGCCGGTTTAGGTTGAACTATGCAATGTGTAGCTGCAATTGTGCTGAACTGTAGATATAGCATTCCTTGAGAATTCTAGTTTCAGGTCAATAACCTTATCTCTGTACAGTATATAGGAATTTCAGCGCATGCTGCCTCATTAGCCCTTGCTAAGCTGAAATCAATATGGGTTCTTGCACTTTTAAGCAATATACTGTAGAAGAATCCATGCAAGGCAATCTCTTGGAGGGATTCTTTTTTTGTTGTTACTTGAACTATATGTAACAAGAACCACAGGAAAAAGCCCAGCTCTTCAAAGAACATATTCACTGAAGTGCTCGGTGTGATTCAGCATTGCCTTGAAGGCCAGGGCAAAAAAAAAAAGCCCTTCAAAGTACAGGGAGGAAAAAGTGAGGTACACAGAAGCATGATTGTACCCAGTCATGTGAGACAAATCTCAACAGCTTTATGCTACGCAAGTTAGGTATTTATTTCATAATGATTTCATTAGAGAAAAATAAGCATTTTTTTTCAGAATGAGGATGCAAAAAAGTTATAGAAGGGTTAAATCACTGGCTATATATACCATTAAAAATAAATATAACGAATACAACAAGATAAATCACTACTTGTACTATCTTATTGTTTGTATCCCATGGACAAAGCACTTCTATCTGTTGACGTTAAAATTAATTACATAATCTGATTTCTAGAAGCAAAGTGAACTTAAACAAAAACACCTGTGTTTATTGAACACTTCCAAAACCTTGTTTTTTGAGGAGGTGAAAAGTAGTTAACAGCAAGTAGAAAAGAGTGTTGTTCTATATGATAATTCTATTTCAGTCTTGTACTAGCAATCTTGAATACTTTCACTTGAGCAGAGAGAGAAAAAAGACAGTTTTTATAGCTCTGAAAGGGCTATTTCTGCAACTTTTTTCTATTAATCTGACAAAATGCTTTCCCAGAGTTAATGTATCAGACCAGCTCTGGAAAATGTATTAAATTTTCTTTTAGACATTAAGAAGTCACTTGATATTCCAAAACTTATTCTAGGAGTTTAGGGAACAAAAAAAAATCATTTGAATTTGCGGATTTTCTTTTGTGAAATCCTGGAAGGCAATCTGTGGAAGCTGGTATCATCCTGATTGGAAAATCCCCATGATATTTTTCATGCTGGGGCTTTGACTTCTTCCCCAAATGTTTTTCTATTTCTAGTATAAGGCAATACTTTAATCGACTGTATAAATTTTAAGATGAGGTTGCTTCACCATTGGTTTTCATTGCCTTGAAGTCACAAATAGAGTAGGTAGTTTCTTAGGAAAAAAAAAAATAGTTCTTCTCAAATAATAATTATCTGTATAGACATTCAGCTCATGCTTTCTGGTGTTTGTCCGTGTATGGGAAATACTGGAGCCATAAATCGGTAAATGAGAAAATTTACCTCGTCTTTGGGGTAAATTCTTCTACTTTGGAAAGAAGAAAATGAATTGTTTCATTTCCTCTATGAAACTTTTTAGTCCTGTAATGTAAGTGCTTTCGTTAACTTATTTATACTACTTTGAGAAGAAGGATCAAGTTAGGGGCTTGAAAGGAGATTTAGATGGAAATTCAGTGATTCAAGCATCTCCCATCAGCATTAATGAGCACAAATTTTGGTAATAAGATAATCAATATAACAGCCAAATGCAATGAATTTCAAATGCTATTGATAGTAAAGTATAAACTGAAGTCAATAATTTCTATTCAGATTTATAAATAACTTGTATGGAAAGCCTTTCTGATATTTCTGTTACTTCATTTTTTAGGGAGATGTATGAATTACTAATATGATCTCTAAGAAAGATATTTTTTTTCGATAATTATTTCAATCTCAATGGATTTAAAGCAATCAAGATTTCTGTGTTGCTCACATAATATTCTTCCTTTATATACTTTTCTGGGTTTACCGTTTCTCACTACTTCCATTTACCATTTCCAAATCCTGTTTTTCCCAAATTGACTGCTGTAATGCAATCTAAAATATCCGATATATTGGAATAATATAATCAAGTGCCTTGCAATGAAATTGGTCTTTTCATGTGCTCAGCAAACATCAGATCGATTTTCCCTGCTGACAGCCTAAAATGCAGGAACTACAGAATCGTGAATTCTCATAGCAATTAATTTACTGTTATTCTCCTTCTGCGCAGCTATATTTTGGAGGGGAAAAAACCAACAAACCACCACAAAAAAAAAAAACAACAACAACAAACCAAAAAACCCAACAAGAACAAAACAAAAAAAAAAAAAAAAAAAAAAAAAAAAACCCAAAAAAAAAAAAAAAAAACCAAAAAAAAACCAAACCAAACAAAAC
>JBCJKH010055351.1:0-10220 GCA_039877255.1 Loriculus beryllinus | reverse complement strand
TTTGTTTTCCAAACAGCTTAAGGAACAGTTCAAGGTTGGGTTATGAGGATTAAGGTTCTAATGTTATATTTAATGTGCAAATATAGACCATTCAAAAATAGATACTTGAAAAAAGACCATGCTAACATCATTTAGAGAAAAACAAATTGCTCCAGTCCCTTCCTCATCTCTTACAGAAAGAGGGACAAAGCCACATGAGCCAAGGACTCATATTCCCAGGAGTTGTTTGTTTTTCCATGCACATGATTGTACAGTCATTCAGTAGTTTCAAAAATGAAGCATTGCATTAAACAAGAAAAGGGATTGCATACCTTTGAAGGATCAGGTAAAAATATGGACCCAGAAGATTCTAACACTTTATGAGAACTTACCACACTCATACTCAGGGCAGCAGTGGCTGGAGTCCCTGCGCAGACGAGGGACTTCACAGGGACCACACTGAACAGCTGGAGTAAGAAGAAAACATCCATAAACCAAATTTGGATAAGAACTAGAAAACTAGGTAACAGAAACATCAATTCAAGTACAATCATACTTAGAGCTAAATGAATTTACGTTTGGCAGTAGGACAAGGTAAGACCGTGCAGTTTACTTTCTTGTTATTGAGACATGTGCAGATCTTGCAAGGCTCATTATCAGGAATCCATGTTTCCATAAGCTGAAAAAAAAAAAAAAGAAGAAGAGAAACAAACAGATTGTTAGAAAGAAATCAAATATTCCATTCACTAGTATGTTAGCCATGGGAGTGGGTGAGGGTGAGCAACATTTATTTGAAAACCAGAAGACTCTATACAGGATTGGTTGGTTGCTCTGTTAACAGTAAGAAACTAAAGAGACACATAATTCTGAAATGACTGGAGTGTACCAGCTTAGCAAAAGATGTAAAGAATGCATGAATGGGATGAGGAATTACTATTGTTTTAAGCATGAAAAATACACAGATGCTATAAATGCAGTTGCAGGCTATTGCAGGTAACAGCAGACTTGCACAACGACATACCATGATTGGATGTTCAGTGGTAATACAGGAAACAATATTTTGGGAAATACACAGAAGTGGTTGCTTTCCCAAATTAGTAGTACTTAAACACAGAGAAATAAACAGTGCATATTTTAAACTATGAATATGTGGGGTGTCATCACTTGATTTGCCAGTGGCCTGAATACTAGAAAAGCACTAAAACAACCCCAAATCTGAAACTATCACTGTGGTGGTTACCTGGAGCTAATAAGCACATACAGAAGCTGCCAATAAGGTGTATCATTACTCAACCACTACTCCTCATGACACAGGAGGAAATCATTAATGTTAGAGATGGAATTACCTATAAAGACCTATCCAGATTTAACACCCATGTGTATAGGGAGGTAAGAGTAAAAAAAGTTCCACAATGGGACAGTAGCATTAATTTGCACAGTCAGTCCAGGTTCTGGGTGAGAACATACAGAACAGGTTAAGACAAAGGTAAAAAGGTGTCATCCAGAAAACTTTGGAGAGCAGTTTAAAAACAAAAGTTTGCTGAGATCTTCATTAATAGGAAGAAAGGAATGAAATACCTAAGCATACTGCTACCACAAGAGTCTGAAAAGACAGTTTACTTTCAAAGGTTAACAGCATGGCAAGGATAAGACATCAGGCATGCTAGAACAATCCAACCGGAGATTTAACAAAGCTTAGGAACCAAACCACATACGGTTGGTTAATCTTTAGGAAATCTATTCTAGTCAAAGAAGGCTTGCATCGACTTACTGCTGGTAAAGAACATCATCTCAGGGCTAGGAAAAACAACTCGGAGCCCTCTGCCAGAGTATTCAATGGCCTCAGGGTTAAAAAGTCCTAAGAAGGCAGACGATAGAGAATGCCGACATTTGCAGGTGGTGTTGCAAAGGGTGTGGACATTTCAAGACCCAGAGAAAAAAGAATGACAACATTCATTCTACCATTTTCATCAGCCTTGATTTTCACACAGAGTTTCATCAGCATAGGTAGGAACCTCTTTCTAACACCAGGAGAAACGATGAGAGAGAGCATGATGTTAGTAGAACTGTATATGAGCATTGGTACTGAAAATCCCATACGCCCAAGCATGATCTGGGGGGAGGGGGATGGGGGTAGAAAGGAACAGAGGAATGGACACCAGAGGGAAAGAAGGGGGTTAAGAACACCATAACCCACCACCAGTTGCACTGCCTGTGGTATTGCTCACATAGCTAATCCTGCAATGGTGGAGATGCAAAACGGCTGTGTGATCCAATCCTCCCCTGCCCTCCACCTCCCCATCCACACAGCAGCTGCATCTAAGCCTTGCCACTGGGGTACAGACGAGAGGTTTTCAGAGTTAAAACCTTATTAAAAGGCATGTGACAACTCATGAATTTCAGAACCTCTGCAGAAACAAGTAGATATCACTGCAGATGTCATTCCCAAGATGTGCGCTGTGATTTTCTTCATGAAAGCTTGAAACAATCATTTAAATGAAAAATGCACTGCATTGCATGAGGATTCATGATTTAAGGCACTCAGATCCCAGGCTATAATCTGCATTTGCAGTAATGATTTCATACAGAATCACAATAACTAGAGTTGTCAGGGTCACCGAGAGTTGCACACAACTGATCTGTGTTTAAAGCAGCGATTACACATATTACAAGCTATTTTTTCCTTCAAGAGAAATAATAAGGGTTCTTTTCCTATTCCTTTTATTACAAAAATTACTGAGGGATTTTTTTTCAATTCTTCCACATTACCAACTCTATAATCTTTACATAAATCCAATGATACAGTATTTAAAAAAAGATCCAAAACAGAACACAGATTAAAAATCATGACCATATATATGGAGATATTGCAAACTTAACATAAAAACTAACACAAGCTACATGAGCTCAATCCTTCAGAAAACTCTAATCTTTTGTTTTGAAAAATATCACTGTGACAATGCAGTTGTGGAATGAAAGAACACACTTTCCTTGTGTCTTTGCACTCACGGCCAAAATCAATAGGGTACCTATGTCTCAGGAGGAGGCTGAATGCTGTTAGGCTCCTGTGTTCTGATACAGCAGTATGAAACCTCAAAACTGTATTTGGTGGGTGCTTTTCCAGTGCTTTTGATGGTGCCTGCGTGCAGCAGAAATGCACACGCCATAGCAAAGCGAGACCGCTGTACCCTCATGGGGCTGTGCTTTGATGGCAGGTGGCACCGATACACATGCAACCACCGGTGCAGCCCTGCCATCAGTGAGACTCTTCCATCAGTAAAGCAGTGCCTGCAACACTCCACAGAATCATAGAATGGGTTGGCTTGGAAGCTACTTTCAAAGGTTACCTAGTACACTTGCTTCACTAAGACAAGTACATCGCTTGCTGGCACTCTACCACCTAAAGAAAGGTCTTTGCTCTGTTAGGTTTGATACTTTAGTCATTACATAAATCAATGCAAACAGTACTTAAAAGAGATGTTTCAGCCACAAATAGTCTTTGCTTCCTTTCAGTTTAACTGTAAATGTTTATAACACATTTCTTGCTGAACGAAAAGTGAGTCTAAATATGTGTAAAATGAAGCTGTTCAGAGTTCATACATTCATTTATACTTTTTTAAATCCATCTTCTTACTTTATCCACAGAGACTTCTGTTATTTACAGAAGATCTGTGTTGCAAAAACAATTATGTCTTTGACAGAAGGTTTGGTGAGTATGATAAGACCATCCAAAAATCTTGTTAAGAATCTGAAGCCCATAAAATATTGAAATTAAAGTCCCTTCTTAAAATCCCATAACAGAACCTGTGGATTTAGGAGGACTGGCTGACTTATGTGAAAACTCCCAGAGTTGAGTAGCTGGGGGTAAAGAGGAACAACCCCTATTACTTGGAACAGGAGTCACAGGATGGAGCTTGCACACCCGCTGTGCGATGCTGAAAGGGAAATCAACTGATACTTTCACTTCAGTCTGGCTCCCAGCACCTGTAGCTCCTCCCAATCCCATTCTGCCAGGGAAAGGTCCGATTTAGCTGAGGAAAGTGGATTTTCAGTAAAGCTAAAATAATTAATTTAATAAAAGGAATAATGCTCATTAAAAAAAAAAAAAAAAAAAGGATGTAGACTAATAAACTTGATATAAGGTCATCTTGGTCTCACTGCTCCCCACCAACCGTTGGAAATATTTCAGCAAGATTTTCAAAGACAATAAATTTTAAGTAAGGGTTCCAGATTTATGATTAAATTGTCATTGCTGGCAAAACCCTACTGAATGGAGGTGTCTATCTTGGTAAATGTTGACTTGTGCCATTCCTCCTCTCTTCCTTCTAGACCTCCCTTCACACAAATTTGTCATGCATTTCCGGGTCTGTGCACTCCCAGCTGTGAATTTTATATCCGTCCCAGCCAATTTCACACTAGGGGAGCTACATGGGGCTGACAGCCGGCCGGTTATGAGGAACTAGCTAGAAAGTGAAGTATCCAAAGAGAAAAACAGTGGAGTTATAAGACAGATTCTCTTCCAAAAGTACAAACCCCAACCACTCACAAAGGTAAGCTGCTGAGTATGTAGTTACCTGATGGTGCATGCCATCTTCACTGACACATTGTGTGCAGACCTCTTCATTAACACAGCTGTCATTAAAAATCACCTGTCCGTCTGGACAGAAGCAGCCTTCTGTGGGATAATCCTTGCAGACACTGAGATTGGTACTATTCTCACAGTGCTTTATGCAGGCGCTGTGGCAGTGATCATATGTCAAATATGTGGGACATTTCATTGCTGAGGAAGACAGAAAAAAACTCTTTAGACAGAGAGATCTGAAATGCAGATAGAAGTTTCCACTCGCACTTTCTTTAGAATTCTGTTCAGCTTTTTAAAAGCCATTATCAGACAAATACGTTTTGTCTTTGCAGCCACTAACATATCTGAAAATATGTTCTTAAAACTAACAAAATCCACAGTGGGAAGTGACTGAAGCCACATTTTCAGACCACATGAATCAGCGAAGTATAACCTACCCTAACAATGATAAAAAGGCTTACATAAGCTGAACATCTTGCATAACTTTTCCAACACTGGGCAAGAGACATAAGAATTTAGAACCACCTCTACATGTATTAGAGAAGCACTAGTATCTGTCTGTAGTTAGGAGATAGCCAGGACAGAATAAAAGGTTGAATAAAAGGAGGTTTTGACGATTCGGTAGGAGGCAGTGTTCCCGAGCAATTGAAGAAAGCTAACAGAACAGAACACTTTGATACTTTAAAACTGAACCTTATAGATTTCTGCATCTTACTAACTGAATTGCCTTATTAACAGAATTAACTGAATCAAGGAAAGTTGAATTCTCCCCTAAGCCAACACACAGCACTTTACTGAAGAGTTCACAACACTGAACACATTTTTGCTAAAAGCAAACACAAAACTAAGGCTACAGTTATTCAAGAAACCTATGGACACAGATTCCACACAGAATAATCCCTTAGGTCTACTTTATTTTTTTTTACAGCTTCAATTAGAAAAAGTGTTTCTTATTTCCCAGTTTGTGACTGTTGTGAGGTTTATAAACTTCTTTTTTTCAGTCCCTTGACAAAAAAACACTGGAAGAAAATTAATGAAAGAAGACCTGAGCTCCTAACCAAACAAGGTTCATCAGCTGAACTGTCTACACACACCCTTCTTGGCAACCAAAGGAAACAGAAATGTCTTTAACATTAACCCTTTTCTGTTTCAAGCCACAGTAAGTCCAATTATTTCCAGTGTGCTGGAGTCTGTGGTCGTATGTGTGGATAAGCATCATAGTTCAGCAAGGCAAAGGAACTTGAAAAGCCATGGGAACTTGATGGAGAGTCCAAACCCACCATGGATTCTGAAAACACAAAAAGATCTATCCAAATAAAATAGGATAAATCACCTGTTTATAAACCTGTACTAGCAGCTACCTAGACTATACTATGCTTTCCAGAAAAAAAAAAATAATTTTCAGAAAGAGTTCTGCAAACAAGGGGCCTAGAGTCTGCACTAGTGCTTATTGCCTGTGATGGCCTCTCATCAGCTCTAATGAATGTGTGAAAATACATCCACAGCACTTAAGGTAGTGTGTCACTTACTTTTTTATTCCAGTGTTAGTAAACAGCACACTGGTTTTCGTCTTCCTTACCTATCAGTAGCCTAACGCAAATCTGATAAGTCTTCTCTACACAAAACTAGATTAATTTATTTTACAGCTTAATGCTGATGTCCATCAGCATAGAACTCTGGGGAGCTCTAAAGCAGAATGATTATCAATGCTAAAGCCTCAAGTGTACTTCATATAAATTATCTCCTTCCTCCCCTTAGGCTGATACTAAGGAACCAGGTTTGTGAAAAATGCAATGAGGAACCAAAATGCAACAAAAAGCAATCCATGGACTCCAGATACACTCCATCAATGCCAGAAAATCATTCTAACCATCCCTTCATCCTGCTGGCACAATGGCAACTAGGTGACTATAAAATACCACCTCAGACACATTACTGCCCTTTTGGTCCAGAGATTTGGCCAGGTACTAGATGACTTACAGGTAACACTGCTTTTTGTTTGAAAATTTCTGCCAGAGGTATGGAATGTGATGAGGCATGAAGGACCCCCAATAGTCAGCCTCAGAAACAAGTCTTTTAGCAAACCACTCTACTGGCTGGCCATTCCAATGCTTACCTCAACTGTCTGCTGTTTCTGAATGAAAAGGAAGAGACTGCAGGTCTTGAAAAGGGTAAAATAAGGCTCAAGCAGATAAGACAAGACAGAGCACCCTTGGTTAAAGTACTAAATGGATATTTAGGGGAGGGGTGTTTTTCAAACCTGTGATACATGGAGAAGGCACATGCCCTTTCAGGCAGCAATGCCACACCTTGGTAGGATAGTTTAGCACAAATTTAGCAGCTAGCTAGCTACCTCTTGAGGTCACATACTGCTGGCTTGCCTTTTGCCTCACAGTACTGTCATGTACAGCCTAAAGGACAGCTAAAACCTCAGTACCAATGAAGCCGGAGTGAATAATGCACCAGGGCAAACAGCTCATCAGCTGCCAGCCAACCTCCCTGCATTGCTCAGGCAGTTTTCTTAAATCTCCCTGAACAGTCTTCTTTACTGAAATGAATACATTTAGAAAGGTATTTCCAATGTTCTTGGGAACGGTGGCAAGGCCACATTAAACCAACTCACATAAGTGCTGCCAAACAGGGTAGTCCCCTCTCTTCCTTAATCTTCTCACCTCCGTTGCTCTTTCCTGCTGTCACTTTTTTCCTTTTTAAAGCTACTTTTCACAGCTTGCAGAGCAGCATGTGGGGACTAGTGCCAGCACAGCAAAAGGAGTGGGAATGCATGGCTGGAGATGGAAGAGGAAGAGAAAAACTGCCCCAGATCAGCTGAAGTCAGTTGTAAAGCCACCCCCATACTGCTGATTTCCAAGTCCTGGTTTAAATCCTTCAGCTGTTATGGTCCTCACCAGCATGCCTCGCTTACACAGCAAATGAACAGCAGCAGATAATCTCAGTGTAGCTCCACTACACAGACCCTTCATTAGCAGAATTGGCTTAAAGGTTTCTTGTATCCCATTGCTGCTCTTTTCTCCTCCTGACTCTCATTCTTGCTTCTCTGCCAGATGTCATTGCCCCTTAGCTAAGCAGGCACAGCCTTTGATGCATTTGCTTTCTCACCTGGGACTGCAAAAAAACCCAATGAAAGACAAAAAACCCACCAACAACCAGAAAGACTCATGAAAAATGTTGTTTTCAAGCAAAATGTTTCCAGGAATCCCTGCAGCTGCTGAATGCCACCAGCATCCACCTCTAAGAACCACAGCTTTACTGAGCAGTACCAACTAGCAGTTTGGTTTATACACCATACAAATATCAACTAGCAATCTAAATTTAATTCATCTGGAAGCTAGTACCTAAAGGACATGTCCACACTGCATTTAAATGAGGTTAAAGAGCTGCTGAGAAGCACTCATGGAAACATCAGCATATGAAGACTAACAACTGCCACTGCTGCTGCTGTCATTTACCTCCTGAGCAAAATTTGCTGACTGATACTGTTACTTGAGTTACACAGTTCAAAGCTGACTTTGTCACCTCTAGGTGAGATGCCATTTCTTTTGTAACTGCAGAATGAATATATCTGAGTCCATTCATGAGTCACTATATAAACAATCCTATTTCCAGGTGAATAAAGCTTCCCCTTCATACAAAGCTGAATCAGAGCATGTGTCGATACCAGTAACAGAGTGATGTGTTAGAAATCCCTATGATTTTCACATTAAGATAAAAACCATATTGTCATTGAAGTGGAAACCCTATTCAGCAGGCGTTCACTGTAAGGGTGAGCCTGCTCAAGATGTGCATATTCTATGTCTCAGAGTTACATGGCTACCAGTGGAAGCTACAGGCTGCTATGACTTAGGTCTATTAAGTGTGGGGTCAGGGGGGGAGAAGAAGAAAGCAAATGAAATAAAATCTCACTCACGATGCATTCACAACTTGAAGTAAAATTTTCTTCCATCCATTGACACAAAGCTGGAGTCTACAAGATTCCACTCAACACATCCCCCATTCCAAAAAGCGGAAGGAAAACTCAGGCAGTGGAAATGAATGAGCACAGAATGGACAGCAGGCCCTGTCTTTGTCAGACATTACAGTGGATATTCACTCATCCAGGCAGAGCAGTCACAAAGGACTTCTACTGTTTGAAATGTCCCAGTAAGGCATGTCAAAACCTCAAATCAAACTCCAGAAAAATGACAGGGATTCACTGGAGTGGGGAGAGTATTCAAGAATGGTGACATAGCTATTAAATATGTAGTGGTACAGTGATTAAGCTACATTATCTATTTAGTCATTAATGTAACCAGCATAATGTCCTGTAATTGGTAATTTCATTTTGGTAGTTGCACACATGCACCTACTTGAAAAAGAATATGATGATATTGTTAAGCCATTAACGACTGGTTTATGCAACTCATGTTAAAATGGGCCACTCTTTGTCTATCCTTGTACACGCTGTGTAACAAGATGGGAATTTGAAAACTGCAGATAGTTATTAAGGTGTCATTCAGCACTGGACATTGCAATTTCCAAAGTCAAACTAAAGCACTAAAAAAAAGCAAAACAACAGACTAAAACAGCACTATAACAGACTGTTGTTCAAGATAGAGTCTGTAAAAGTAACATGTTCTTCAACAACTTGTCTAACCAGACAGTAACTGGAAGCTCAGGCCAAATTCACATTGACATTCTCAACTTCCAATCTCATCATCCCCTCTGTCAGAGTTTAAGACATAAAAAAACCCAAAAGATGTACTGAGCTTTTATGTTATCATGCCTTTAGGAGGCTAGTTCTCCACTACCTGGGCAGCAAGAGGATAACAAGAACTGATTAAACTGGAGATTCAAGAGGCATAAAAAAAACCTGGGATTTCAAGAAACTGTATGAGGCACTAGCTGGGAAAGAAAATACCTACATACATACACACAAACACATTAAATACTTGACTAAACCAAAAACACTGAATGAATATCTGAATGTCTGTATCCACCACTGCAGACAGACTAACAGGAGAAAATGTGAAACAAGCCACCGCAAGAGTTACTTATATTTACTTAACTATATTTTACATCTTTGGCACATCTTCAGGTGTGACTCATATTAGGACTGTCAGGAGGAAAAAAAGACGTGAAAAAAAAAGGAAAAAAAAAAGGAAGAGAGGGTAGAACTTATTATGTCTATAAGAATTTAAGGAGGTAGGTATACATAGTGACAACCAGCTGAATTTAGCAGTAGCATGCTTGTCCTGCTTCTATTGGGCTCGGGGCAATTTGCAAGACTCGCAATCTGCTTTACTGCTTTCTCACAGCACAAACTCTTCACCTTCAAAACACAAGCAAAACACAGCCAGAAGGAGAACCGGATTTGCAAAGCAAATTACAGCTGGTTTGATCAGTGTAGTTGGCATGTGCCGACAAGAAAAAACACCAAAGAGAATGGCTGGTTCCCTTTTCACTGCAGTAGAAATTAAAGTCACACTGGCTCTTCCATCACAATCTGAAGGTTTAGTCTTCAGATGGAATGTGGGAAGACTGGAATGTGGTTTTGATGAGAAAATGAACATGAACCAACAGTGTGCGCTTGCAGCCCAGAAAGCCAACCATATCCTGGGCTGCATCAAAAGGAGCGTGACCAGCAGGTCAAAGGAGGTGATCC
>JBCJKH010055350.1:0-13877 GCA_039877255.1 Loriculus beryllinus | reverse complement strand
AGAATTTCTTCCTTATATCCAATCTAAACCTCCCCTGTTTAAGATTTAACCCGTTACCCCTTGTCCTGTCACTACAGTCCCTAATGAAGAGTCCCTCCCCAGCATCCTAAAGCCCAGTGTTTCCTCCTACCCGCAGCAGAGAGCAGGTGCCAGCCGTGTGCACATGTGGAGTGAGGTCTGGCAGAGCTGGTGGTATAAGGAGTGCCCAAGGCGCTGTGCCCCCCGAAATAAGTGCACTGCGAGGTTTCATTTTGAAAATGCTTTAATAAGGAAGTGTTGACAACACCGTTCTGCAAAATGTAAAGGTAACTATACAAATTCTTAATACAAAAAGAATAAATTAAAAGCAGATCTGTTTTAATTCTGCAACCTTTTCTACAACATCCATAGTTTTTTCCCTTGATTACAGTTGAACAGAATCCAGTCAAATCATTTTCCATGCTCTAAAGTCAATTTCAGGAGAGACCTAATGGGTTTTTTCCTTATTTTTCCTTCTTTTTTTTTTTTTCTTTTAAACTAGAGAGTCCATTTTACACAACTCGTAATAAAACTATTGACATTAATATATATGTAAAACTTTACATCTAGTTAACTAAGCAGTAACTGGTCATCTGATAGCACCTGAATGGGGATCGGCTATGCCTGAAACTAAAACTAATACAGAGTGAAAACAAATGGGACTGTTTCAACATCTTCAACACTCGACTGCATATAGGATGATGGCAAAATAAACCCTGCCTCCCTCCAGCACGGCGCAGCGCGGGATTAGCTCCCGGCTGAGCATCGGACACGTAGACTTGGAACGTGACTGTGGCTTTATGTCGGATGGAGCTTTGGAAAACAAAAAGGACAGGAGGGGTTAAGTTGGTAGTCAAGTGCTTGTCTATAATAGCTATGTATATACCCCTCCGCGTTATACTTAAATATGTTAATCTCATCTGATTAACATTTTATGTACATTTGTGTTTTAATTGAATTGAGCTAAACAGTAAAACCTGTTTTACTTTAATCTGTCTTTACTACCAGACTGGCTGCTCACGTGTGCCTCGACTGCGGAACAGAAAAGCAGAACACAAAGCAAAACTCAATCCGTTTCTAGGAAGCTTTTTTCCTCTACTCGAGCCCCTTTGCAATTCAGGCCAAGCACAGGATTCCTCTTTATGCCTAAGTTCAGGGCTGCCACCTTTTCACCTTTGCTGCAAAACTGCAGAGCTGGTCTTGGAGGAATTAATGTTTCTTCCTGCAGTGCCCGGAGGCCTCATAGTGCCGCTGTTGTTGAATTCTTTTAATTAAGAGAATGTACACAGAGAAAACAGAAACCAACCAACCCCAAAGCCACGTACAGGGAAATTAAAAAGAAAACAGGCAGTTGCTCAGGGCCCCTAAAAATCCATGGGCTGAATTACTTGCTGCTGCTTAATTTGGTCCTTGGTTAATCCTTTCACTTTAGCTCCCCAATCTTACCAGGAAATGTCACTAATCAGAGCTATCTCATAGCTAAAAATCCAATTAGGAGCTTGAGATAATTCCCATGTTAAAGACCCCCAAAGCACAAAGAGATGGTGGAACTGGATTTTGCACGTCCAGGTAACGGGTGCAACCTCACCGCTGTCTGTCCCTCCACCAATAGGTTGTGAGGCTACAACTACTGTCACAGTGGGTTCGATGCTTCCTGGAGGTCCAGAAGCTCAAGGCGCACATGGTCACCTTTAAAACCCCTTGCCAGGATAAAAAGTGTTCTATTTTGTTTTTCCAGAGGGATAATAAATGATGTATGGACACGAGAGTTCCCTTCCTGGCTCTGCTGTGGATTTCCCTGGACAAACACCAGCCCTTCTGCGCATCCGAGGCCACCTTCCTGCCTGGCACAGAGAACAGCACCAATCATTCCTGGTACGTGTTGCTGTGTGAGCTGCTTGTGTTAATGTATAGAAACCCCATCATCTTTCCAAGCCTAATAGTTATGCAGAACCCATTCTCTTTTCAAGCCTGGAATGCAGTTTTCCAGCAATCTTAATACCAAAAGGTGTGGCAGCCCCCCAAGTCGTGGTGTTTCATTGTCACCCTACTTTGTCTGGTAGACGCTGTTGTTATTCTTGGAACACACACACACACACACACACACACTCACACTTTAATTCTTCTTTTCCTTAAACTAAAGCTAACTTCAGTTTCTGCTTTTCACCAAAGTTACCCCCCTCCAGCCATTTCTTTTAATGCCTTTCCCATAGGAAATCATCGCACAAACGGGGGGAAGGCCGGGAGCCTCCCCCCATCTAGTGGCAATAAAAACAGCATAGCACCGCGGTGAAGCCTAGACGTGCCAGCTTCAACATCCACCCAGACTGTGCACTTCTTCTTACAAAAGTGTCTTTGAGGCCTTTGAAAGTTCCATGGCTTGAACGTGTATAAAGCATTGCTCAAAAGTACGTGTAAACTTGCAGCTCCTTCCATGACGATTCCTTTTGGTATCAGCAGGCAGCTCTCGCTCCTGTCCAACACCCCATGGAGTTGCTTCTCTTTCTTGTGGTCGCTTCTCGCACTGGGAGGATCTGCCTCTGCTGCTGGCTGTTGAGCTCTTCCCGACGGACCGGTTCTCCCACCCGGCAGCACACTGGTGACGAGCCCTTTGCTACACTGGTGCTTAGGAAGGGGAGAGGAGCGGAGCAGATGCGTTAATGTGGCTTCAGGTGTTGGTTTGATTGCTGTGTGCTTTCCCTTTGATTTCACCTTAATGCTTGTGCAGGTATTGGTTAGAATTTATTGGCTGTATCTGTTTGCAGAAAGGGTTTTTTTGGCAATTTTTATATTTATCAGAGTATTAAAACCCAACCAGCACAACCCAGCCTCTTCATGTAGTGGTGTGCAACCGGCGCCAGCCCCAGTACTCGCCTCTGCTTTAGATAATGCCTCTGTAAACCTTGTTTGTCCAGTTCAAAGTAGCTTGTGGACAGTGATGCTGTGATACCAGCCCAGACCTCCAGCAGGTCTTCAGCACAGTGGGTTATTTTGCACGTAGGTGGGCTCAAAGCGATGAAGGAAATGCAGTTTGACAGGAGGTGGTTGTGTCTGTACCGAGTTAAAACAGATGTTCTTGTAGCTGGAACCTGCTGAGTGAGCTCATCCTGCTGATGTTGGCGTGGTGATCTTTGGCAGTGCAGATCTGACTGTGAGACTGACACATCTCTGAAGCGACATGGTTTTGCTGTTTCATAACAGACACAGTTTGAGGACTGTTATATCCCTTTCTCAGCATCTATCCCATTTTATCCACTCTTTAAATTAACGCTTCAGATCGCAGGTCATGGAAATCTTACTGCTGTTACATGCCACAGAACAATACGATTTGATGTAAGCCTTGAAAGGCTTCCATCATTCCAAAGGCAAGGCAGTAGATTGCTGAGTGCCTGTTAGCACGGCTGCTCATGAGGTGTGCTGCTCTGACAGCGGGGTGCTGCTGTGGTGGGTGTCTCCGGGCCAGTGGAGCGTGGATGTCGGCTTGAATTGCATCGTGAGGAAAGTGCTTGGAGTGGAAGCTGGTGCTGGGTGACAGTGCATCTGGGTAAGGCAAATGAGAGGCAGTGAGGTGATCTCAGAATGGCATTGATGTGGTTAACTTGAGGTCAGGGGTTCACACTAGAGTCCCAGGCTTGGCTTTTTCCTGCCCATACCACTGGACATCTGCTAATTCTGGATAGAGGGGAGAATCCAGGAAACAGCTATCGTTATAGCTCCTGCAGGAGAAAGGAAACTTTGTTAGGACAACCAGGGCTCCTGGAAACTTCAACCAGGGGCATAAAACATGGTATTACATGTGGAAGGGAACAAAGGACATTCACAGACCCCACTGCACTCTGCTGGTACCCCCAGAGCTGATGTTTGGGGTGCACTCAGCATGCAAGACCCTGCTTTGCCGCAGTTTGCTGTTGTCTGGCAGCCCTGTTCACCCCACAAAGTGCCTGGTGCTAGGAGGCAGGAGAAAGCTGAGCTCCAGCAGCCTCTCTGTGGCCAGGATGCCCTGAGTTTTGGCTGCTGGCATGGCAACAGGCAGAGCTGCTGTTGCTTTCAGCCCACTGCTGGTGGGATGCACTACAAGAGAGCACAGTGTCTGCTGCGAGAGCTTGTGGCCAACCCTACCAGAATCACCATAGAATGGGTTGGGTTAGAAGGGGCGTTAAAGCTCACCCAGTTCCAACCCACTGCCTACAACATAACACCATCCTTTCCACACTGGACTTGGCATGAGTCACTTTCTAGCTCATCCCTGGAAAGCCACATAACTGTGGCATTGCCGGGTGATGTACAAGCCCTTGCCCGGAGCAGAAGAGCTACAGGAAAGCACTGTCCCCTCCTCCTTCCCTGTTCCCACTGGGTGATACTGTCCATGGCTGAGATCCCTGCTCTTAGGACTTGTCTTGCTGATTGACGAGCTACTGCTTTCTTCCCTGCATGGCTTTTTGTTTGCCTGTACCCAGCAGGTGAGGTAGTTGATGAGAATTTTCTGTGCTATATCTGCATAATAAGAGTCACAACTCATGTGGCCCCTCATGTGTTGCACCAACTTCCAAACTAGAGATTGTTTTGAGGCCAACAGTGAGAGATGCATTTTCCCTTTACTATGGGATTCTCACCCCTCAACTCCCTGGACTTGCAGGGACTGATCCCCACAATTCCTGCTTCCTCTGTCTTGTTTTCCACCTGCTTCCCTGGGACTGCGTTTTGGAGGAACCTGAGCAAGGGCATCACCATTTGCATATTAAAGAGCCCTTTGTTTCCCAGGTCTGTGCTGGAGTAGGGAGGTTTATGGGTTATCTCGTGAAAGCTGGGCTTGAAATAGGTGACAGATGCCAGCTGTGAATGGTTGTAGATTCAAATCAGGGTGTCAGCCAGCCATGCAGTTTAATTAAACTAGAAATACTCTGAGGAGCTTTTTGTTCCCTCTGCCCTCCCTTGTTTTCCCACAGGAACAGGGCCAGGATCGCTCCTTGTTCCATGAAGCCACGCTGCTGCTTCTAGGCTCTGCTTCACAGCTCTGCTCTGTCCTAAGGAAGGAGGAGAATGGGGTGCTCGGTGCCATGGCTGCGGCACTGCAGGGAGCTCAGTCCAGGTCCCCTGAGCTCCCACACTCTCCCCATAGCACTTTGCCCAAGCTGCTTTGAATGTCCCCAGCCACAAATTGTCACTGTGGCCTGCTCTCTGTGCCCCTCTGCACAAGGGCAGAGCAGACTGGCCCAAAGCCCTCTTTCAACGAGCACCACAGCCACAAACTTGCTGAGAAGGCACAGAGAGGGCATGGAGATGCTTTCAAGTTGTTCTTCCCAGGGCTGAAAGAAGCCTCGTTGCCAAACCAGCAGGGACACAACCACAAGGGCTGCTCCTGTGGGACAGCGGGGTGCCGGTTATTCGCACTGTGTTCAGGGACTGTAAGGCAGGAGGATGAAAGAACAAAACGTCCCCTTACTATACCTCTATTCATCAGTACTTTGGTGGGTTGGAGACTGAGACTCATCCATAGTGGGTGAGTTGTCTGTTGCTTCTCTGAACAAAGGAGAGCAAAAAAGGAAGGAAAGAGGAGAGAGGAAATGTTAAAGAGAAGAAGTGACACAGACATTGTTACGAGCTTATTAATCCAGTGGGGAAACAAGTCAATGACTCATCTTTAGAAAGAGTTAGTGACACAAAGGCATGTTGGGGAGAAGTGTCAATCTGTCTGGGTCGTGCTGGGAAGGCACAGACAGCTCCTGCACTTTGTGTTGCACATCTAACAGCAACCTGGACCTGAATTCATAACTAGGGTATTATGCTCAGGCATGAAGTAAGTGCTGATTTGTCTCCGGTTCTGTTTGCACTGGTTGTTGGTGCAAAGCTATAAATCTAAGATAACTTCACTTTCACCACCTGGGAATTTGGCTTGATGTGTTTTTGCTATGGCAGACGGGGCGCAGGAGTTTTCTTGAGAGGAAAAATGGGAGTTGGGATTTTTCCAAACAGATTCCTCAGCTGGCTGCTCACCAGGTTTACTGCTGAGCATCATGGAGATATTTAGAGGAGTTAGGACTGGGATGGAGACTGAGATTTGAGTCTAGACTCAAACCCTTCCTAGTGGGAACTTTAGTGTGCAGTGAAGATAACTGCCATTTGCCTGTCTTGTGATCCCTTGGCCTTTTGTGAAATGGGACCAGGAAAATCCTCCTGTTCTAAAGCTGGAAGCCCATGCAAAGCCCATGTGAGGCTGGATATCAAACCCCAAGGTAGGCCTAAGGGGGCTGTGGTTACGGTGCTCCTCATCTCCATTTTACAGCGCAGTCACAAGCAGTGCTGGAGTGAAACCAGAGTTCAAACTCGGTCACAGGTGACCAGAAGAAATTAAGGAGTATGAGATTTTCCAGTGGCTGCACAGTGCAATGTTTGCAGTGTGAACTGGGACCGGTAACAGCTCAGGGAATCGTACCTGGTTTCCTATTCAAGGACGTGGTATTTTGAGGCTGTAGTCTGAAACTTTATAGCTGATCTCACCAAACTCCATTTAGATGCAAAAACTGGGACGTGCTGAATTAGAGGGGATCTGGAAATGATCTTTATTTAATGTGGCAGGCCAGAATTACTGGAACTTGCTGCAGAATACCCGTGGGTGCTTACAGAATGCTCTCTGCTTACACCTGGAACCCCCTGCCTCACAAAGAGGTGCCAAAGAACCCAGTTACTGTATTTACATGAGTAATGGCTACCTGCATGGAATAACTCACTCACGGCAAGTTAGTGGTAGCTGAAAAAAGGTGCACTTTATAGTCATTAAGATGCACTGCTAGGGAAAACCTAGCAGAAAAACTAGACACAGGTATGGCAAGCACCAAACCCTGCCTTTCCAACAAAGATCCTCCTGGTCTGCACAGCCAGTGGGATGGTTGCTACAGGAAAGATCAGCTATTTCAACATAGGAAGACTGGAGGAAGGAGACTGCCCAAGCAGGAAGAACCTGCAAGTCTTCTTTCCCTATGGATCTGGCACTGCTTGGAGCAGTGCTGCTGGTGCAAGTGGCACGGTTGGATCTTGGTCAGCCTGAACTACAGCTCTACCACTCTGGATGGGAACTGGGAATGCTCTGTGCAGATGTGAAGATGTGCAGGCTGTGGAGGACCTGGAAGATGCTCCCCATGCGTGTGCTGTCCCTGTGCTAGCGTGGCACTGAGTGAAATGAGTTGTTTAAGCCAACGGCAGGGACACTCACCCGGTCTGCCACGCGAGGATGTGGTGCGGGCTGCCCGGCGGCGTGGCTGCTAGCTCACTCGACGGCGTCGAACTCCTCTGGCTGTGAGGTAAGGCAGCTGGAAAACAACCCAAGGGGGCAGGAAAAGAACCAGTGAGGTGAGGGTGTGAGGGTCAGGGTGGTCAGACCAGCAGGAACATGTCTGGCTGTGAGCAAACACCGCCTGGGAGTCAGACCTCATCCCGAACGCGGCACAGGAGCAGCCAGGCTACTGCTGACACTGCTGCGGGTCATGGCTGGATCCATCCTCAGCTCTGCAGGAATGCTTTGTTTCAGCCTGTGTGCAACCGCCCAGACTCTCCTGAGCCTGCCTGGGAAGAGCCACGCTTGTCCCAGCATGAAAGCTAATGGGTTTTGCTGCACATCTCCATGGGAGATGGAGGAGGCCAGCCTGTCCTGCTTCCCTTGGTGGTGGGAAATGCTCTGTGTCCCTGGGAGCCAGGGCTGGCAGTGGTGACAGGATGGACAAGGACACTGCTTCAACTGCAAAGGAGGGTGACGGCTCTGAAGACTGCAAAAGCTACAACTGCCTTTCACTGTGCACAGCAAACTGAAGTTGAGTTTTGCTGATGCTACTGCTATGGACCAGAGGAAGGTTCATCTTCAACAAAAATGGAAACAAGCTGGACTAAAAATGTGCCATTGGCAATAGTTCTTGGAGGAATCCACCTGACCAATCCTTCTTCCTCCTCAAATCCATACAGGATTGACCTTCCAAATTTAATATATGCCTAGAAGCATAACTTGCTGAGGGGCAGTGTGCAGTCCAGTAGGCTTATTGGCTAGGGCTCATCAGCTAAACTTTTGGCTGCTTCTACCTGGCAGCCCCTTGTGTGCTGTTAAATTCTTTATGTGCTACCAAATGACGCTCAAAGAGAAAACCAAACTCTGCTCCTTGGAGCTGACAGCCCTGGAGGTCAGTATCCTCCCATAGCTCTGACTCTCACTGAATGCAATCTACCTGCCAGCTGGTCACCACAAGCTGTGATTACTGAGCACATTCACCACTATGCTGCCCAGGTATCACATTTAGATTTAAGGACCCAGCTTGGTGGGGGAATGGGCTGCTTGACAGTGGCTTTTACATGCTGCCCCCTAAACCCCCCTACATTACCTCACTAAACTGATATGGTTTCCAAAGCTAAGCAAGGCAAAGCTTTCCTATGTTCAAGCATTTTCTGCTGCTGGGTGGAAGAGAAATGCCCGTTCATCACAGGGGGGAAGACAGATTTTCACCTGGAGACACAGGATGGTTACAGCAGCTATTGGACTGTGTCTTGGTTCACATCTGAGCCTCCTACAAGTGTTGGCATCACCCATAAATCAGCCTCTTCTCAGGCCCATGAGGAGCCTGGTGTCAAACCTCCTCTCTGAGTGCACACATGGGGCTGGATTCAGGGTTTTAGCAAGTCCTTGATGTGTCCAAACTGGCTTGTCCAGCAGTGACTGATGGCCAGTAAATATTTAACCTTGAGCTGTTTCATAGCACACAGTGGCCTCCTCAGTTTAATGAATTTGGCTGTTTTCTCACCATTTAATATTAACAGCACAGAGCTGCACAGAGCTCTGTACCTGCCTGATGGGCACAACACTGCACAAACTAAAGCGCTCTGAATTGCAGGATGCTATCAGCAGAGCTGCTGCAGCTGCAAGAGAAAGCCAAATCCCAGCAGTGCACAGAGATGTCATTGCTCAAGCATTTTCATTGGGGGTGGAGAGGCTGGAATGCTCCCCACTTCACCGTCCTCATGCTTTTGGTATTCCACCAAGGACGTGCATTCTCCTGGTCTGTGCTGAGCCCTCACTTGCTGCATCGCTCTCCTCACTGTGGTTACTAAGAGTGACTCCCCACTCATGGTTTCTCCATGTTTGGCTGCTAGTGCCATCACCCAAAACCCAGCTGCATGCTGAGGAAACACTTGATTACAACAGGGCTTTGGTCACTCTGTGTCTTTTGAGCCCATCATTGCAAAGTGATGATTTGCATGGAAAGAATTCCCACCTGATGAGTGTGTTGGACAAGGCTTGCCCCCGGTCTTACGCCTACTGGCTTGGTGAGCAGCATGTGAAGGCCAGTTAATGTGCTATGGTCTGGCTTTGCTCTCCAGCATGAACCCATGTGGCATGAATCATAGAATCATAAGATGGTTTGGGCTGGAAGGGACCTTAAGATCATCCAGTTCCAACCCCTGCCATGGGCAGGGACACCTTCCACTAGAGCAGCTTGCTTCAAACCCTGTGGCCTTGAACACTGCCAGGGATGGGGCAGCCACAGCTTCTCCGGGCACTCTGTGCCAGCGCCTCAGCACCCTCACGGGGAAGAGCTTCCTCCTTATATCTAACCTGAACTTCCCCTGTATCCCTCCACTTTGCCCAGGCTGGGCTCTCACCTGATGTTGCTTTACACATCTGAGGCATTCTCGTGACCCGGCTGTGCGCCACAAAGGTGCTTTGTGAAGATGTGCTGTACTGGGAGCTGCTGTCCGAGGAGGTGGAGCTTGTGTGCGAGAGGCGGCTGTGCTCCTTGTGGGAGGCCGTGGACCGCTGGTACCAGAGCCGCAGCTCATCCGACACCGCAGTCCTACCCGAGCCTTTCTCGTGGCCCTCCCTGCCCAGAGATGGAGTCCTTATGATTTGGGAGCGGGAAGGGGTGAGCCTGACAGAGTCCACTTCATCCCCGTGCCAGTTCTCCTTAAACATCCCCCCCGCCGTGTAGGAGTTGGAGGTTTTGAATTGTGCTTTCACGCTGTAGTGTCCCTCCTGGTCGTTCTCCAGGCTCCGCACCACCACGGGTGTGGAGCTGCCCTCAATGTACAGGGGATATTCTTTGATCCTGTACTGGGAGGAGGGCTGGCTCTGGCTGTGCAGGTACACACGGTGGTGTCCCGTCCCGTTCCTCGCAGCCAGGTTGGGCATACTCCCTGAATTGGAAGAAACCAGGTTGCCTGCCGATTTGTGCCTTTGCCTCTGCCGCTCTCTGGCTTTCGATGGGGAATCCTCTGCCAGGGTGGAGTAGTTGGGGTTCATCTGAGCGGGGTAGTAGTGCTCAGAGCTGGAATGGCTGGTGCAGGAAGAGCAGTCATCCATGGGGTCAGAGCCGTTACTGCTACGAGTCCTTGGGGTGTAGAAATCGGGGCTCCCTGTCTCATTTTCAGAGCCGAGGAGCTTGCCTTGCGACTCCAAACTAGAGCTCCGGTGTCTAAAGTGCTGAGCTAAGCTGTGCAGTCTGGTTGGGCTGATGTCTACTGACCTGCAGGAAAGAAATCCAGGCTGGTAAGTCAACAGGACAGAGCACTCCCCATCCCCTTCTGCATACAAGACAAGCTTCACAGGCAATGGACTCTGAGGGCACTGAAAACCTGGACCATCCCCCTCCCCTCCCCCCCCCCCCCCCCACTGTGTGGGGCTGCTGCCTGTAAAGCAAACTGCTTCCCTGCTGCAGGGTTTGGAGTGATTAGGTCCTGTTCCTGTTCCTCTCCAGTCTCTTGGTGGTGGCATTCAGTCTGCAGCACCCCATGGGACATACCCTTGCTCAGCACAATTCCTCTGTGGCTTGCCACCCTGCGAAAGACCCAGTTTGAAGGGCAAAATGGGGAACCTCAAGCCCCAGCTTTGCTGGTGTGGCCCTGTGGCAGAGCTGTTTGGATCAGCCCCATCCCTATGTACCAGGTTCACCTCACTCCAGCTCTGCAAACCCCAAGACTTCAGCCTCAAAGGTGGGATTCCCTTACAAGTAGCCTGTGAATGCTCTGCACAGGTACAATCCACCTGGTGTGAGACAGACGAACAGGCAGACAGCCCATACTTAGCCCAGAATGCAGTGATTTCTGCCCTGGTCACTGAAAAAGTCACTTCTGTTGAGCAGTTTGGTTTTACTGGGGCCTAGCCATGGGTAGCATGTGTGAGACTGCTACTGGGTGATGGCCCCTTCAGACAACCACCCCAAATCACAGCTTACAAGGCTCGATTCATGGCCAAGTCTGGGTGGTCTCTATTCACCCCAGCTGTTTGCAGAGCTTCAGCCATCTGTTCAGGGAGCAGGAACACCCCCACAACGAGCCACACACTGGCGTGATGGATGGCCAAGGCCAGGACATGCAGCTCATGAATGAGCCACAGAGCAAGCAATGGTTATTTCAAACACCCAAATGGTCTGTATCCAGTCAAGGCTGTTTCTCAAGCCTTGTGCCAGGCTTGTTTCTCATGCAGCTTGGCTCCAGTGTTAACAAACATTGCACTTGTGAAAGGTGCTCTCAGCCAAACACTTCTAACACACTTAACCCAGGGTCTTAATGCCTTGTATTGTCTCTGCCTAAGTCTGATGTGTTGGCATGACTCTTGATTTATGCTGAGCTGAATGATGGTAGCACTTCCCCTTAGGGCAGGGTACCTAACAACACACAGCTTTGGCTCAGCTCTGCTTCCTGCAGTGTCCATGGGATTTGTCACAAGAGCAAAACAGCAATGAAGCTGAACACTTTGTAGAAATCCTGATGAAAACTGGACTCAAATTGGGCCATGCACATCAAATCACATCCCTTACACACTTCAGCTCTTTCCTCTGTCAACCTTGGGCTTATTCCAGTGCCACCTGGATCCTTGGGTGGATTGCTTTACACAGGCTCTCTCTCCATACAAGTTCACACGCATGCCAACATTTTATCTATGCGAGAGAACTAACACTACACAACAGTTTGTATCAGACAGGAAACAACATGTTCTCTTGAGGGATCCATGGAGGAATTTACTGCAGAGTTTAGCAGTAGCTCCATAACCCTTTTAAAAGTGGTGTGGGGTTTGGAGCACCTATAAACAGTCCCTGAGATGAAGGGTCCCATTGAAAGAAAAGGTTGGTTACTTCTGGGGAAGTGATGAGGGGCAGGATCATGCTGATGTGAAGTGATTTCAGGATCTCAGGTCAGGAAAGATTCCCTACTGGCAGCAACAATACATGAGCCTTTTACATGAACAGGACTGGTTTATTTCTTTTCCTGAACTGGGAATTAATTCGTATCCTAGGGGAAGGATGAAGCCAAGAACATTTATTCCAGGTAAGGTGAGAGAAGACTTACCGCGTGGAGTGGACGTAGTGCGGACTGCGTACCCGTAGATCCGGCGTCGATGGCATGCTGGACTGGGAATTCCAGTGGGGAAGGCTCCGGATGGGGCTGTTCTGCAGCGAGCTGCTCCCTCCTGCCTCAGCACAGCTCCCGGTACTGGGGAACCGCTTGTGACTGCTGCAGAGCAAACGCCCTGTGTCAGTTTCCAGGCAGGGATGTGGGGAAAAGGGCTCCTACGCCTCTTTCCAGATCTCAGGCATGTGCCTGTGATCTTGTGGGGGTGAGAGGGAGCTGGGGCAGCTGGTGCTGCGTCCCAGGCATTGTCTGTGCTTCTGCATTAGCCAGAGGTCAAGGCCAAGCCCTGCCAATGCCCTCAGAAGATCCACCATCCTTCTTTTCTAAATGGTTTTTACAGTAACATCAAGATATGAAGCAGCTCTTGTGGTTGCAGCCTATTTTTATGACATGCCTATTGGCCAAACCACCTAAAAACCTCCTTTTGGTATGGGACGGCTTCGGGCTGTTTGACAGGGCTCACACCCATCCCTCGTGAAAGCAGAGGATATCTCTGGAAGGAGAGGATATAGCATGGGACAGAGGAATGGAGCCTCAAGGTAACGGGCTCACCTGGAATGACTGTGTGAGGAGCGCTTCTTGACCTTCTCATAGGGCTCATCCAAGGATGACTCGCTCCACATCTTGGGTTTGATGGGGGACTTGTCGTAGTCATTGCGGTGGTAATGCATCTGGCGGAGGCCTTCCAGCGACTGCGGGGGGGGAGGCCTGTTGTGCAAGGGGGGCCGGGGAGGGAGCCCTTTGTGTGGGGACTGGAGAGGGGAGATTGTGCTGGTGACCTGAGAGTCCTCTGTGAAGAGAAGAAGGGAGAGAGGTGATGGCTGTGTGATACCTGCAGTGGCAGCACAACACCTCCTGAACCTGCTTCCTCACCCTGCTTCCCCTGGCTGTGCTCAGGAGCAACCTGAAGACCCAGCTGTTAATAGTGCACCAGCTGACATTCCCATTTTGGGAAGGGATGCCAAACAAGAGTGTGCAATGCATAAACCAACTGTAGCCTTAGGAGGAAATAAGGGGGATTCTGGAACTGTCTTCTGAAAGAATTCAGATTCAATTCAGCAGCAATATTCCCTCCTCCAGGCCTGGTATCTGGCTACAAGGTGGAGTTGGAGGAAACCGAGTGGTTTTGATACTGGGATTTTTGTATGGATTATTACACAGAACAATTCCTCCTTTTGAGTGTCAATCAGGAGCTCACACATCCCTCCCTTTTTCCTTCCTGCCCTCTAGAACATACAGCAGAAACGTACCATCCTCGAGAACAAGGGCATCTGAGAGGGAGCTGTCTTCACTGGCAATGTTTCCTTCTGAAGGGAAGAAAATATAAAGATGGTCACATTAGGAAATATTGGATATTAGATGGTCAGATGGGAGATTGAGATGAGCTCTTAGGCAGAGGCTCTTCCCTGTGAGGGTGCTGAGGCGCTGGCACAGGGTGCCCAGAGAAGCTGTGGCTGCCCCATCCCTGGCAGTGT
>JBCJKH010055346.1:0-17353 GCA_039877255.1 Loriculus beryllinus | reverse complement strand
GCAGGTTGGATGGGGCTTGGAGCAAGCTGTTCTAGTGGAAGGTGTCCCTGCCTGTGGCTGGGGGTTAGAACTGGATGAGCTTTAAGGTCCCTTCCAACACAAACCATTCTAGAATTAGTTACTGCCCTTTCAGGTACAGCACTTGGGAGACATGAAATGAAGCTGATTGGACCTGGTTCAGAAACATGAAATAAAGTGCTTGGTTGTGCAGGCAGTGGCAGGCATGGTGAGATGCTGTAGGGTACTCTGGGTTCCAATTTTACATGGTTCCAAGGGCACCTAGGTGAATTTGTGGCAGAGAAACCTACCATGGATCCTTAAATACATAGGAGCAACACCTGGCTTGTGAAATCCCTGAAGTGGACAGTTGGAAGGGTGGGAAAATGGTTGACTGACTAAGCAGGAGTCTCTGGTGTATTGCCCTTGCATCCTTGTCATAGTGCATCATCCTGGCTAACATCTGCTAGGACCAGACTTCAAGTTAACTGGACGTGGGTCTGACCTGGTAGAGCTGGTTTGCTGTTTGTACTTCTGTTTGCTGTATTCTGCTGTGCTCTGGGTTCGGACTGATTTCTTGGTTTTGCAGGTAAATCAAAGACCAAGGAGAACCGCCAGTCTATCATCAACCCAGACTGGAACTTTGAGAAAATGGGCATTGGGGGCCTGGACAAAGAATTCTCCGATATTTTCCGGCGAGCTTTTGCTTCTCGAGTTTTTCCACCTGAAATTGTGGAGCAAATGGGTGAGTGTAATCCAGAGAAGTGTGGCTGGGTTACAGGATACAGCCTGCTTCTGGTTTGTGAAGACTGGGTATCAACTAACAGCCTTATGATGCTATAACATAGCAGTTTCTTAGGGATCTAGTAGACTTAACAATGCCTGTTCTTCCCCTCTTGCTGCTGAATGTGTTTCTTGTTCTTGCTACTTAGCTAGAGAAGGGGACAAAGAAACAACATGAATACTCAACACTGAATGAATGAGATACTTGGTTTAAGTGAATACTTTCCTGTTGGAACTGAAATTCTTTTGGATGCTGCTTTTATTTGTAGCAGCGAGACTGAATGCTCCTATTCCTGTCCTACTGAGCTGTCTATATAGGTCAAAGGAAATTCTGTCTTAATGATCCTGCTGTATATATCAAGTGTCTGTTGTCCTGGATTATGTGTCCAGTTGCATTGTAAACCTATGTCCTTCTCCCCCAGGAAATAGAGCATCTTGTGTGACCTATGCTTGGTCAGACTTGAAGTGCTGGAGAGGATGCACAAGCTGTGGCATGCCTTGGGATTTGTGAAATAAAAGCTCAGGTTCTAAATATAACATTTCTGGGGGGGAGGATTGGGGGAAGGAAAGGCAGTCCCATGACTGTGTAAGCATGTGCTGGCAGGTGGCTAAATGATGCTGGGTTTGATTTGTAGTAAGCAGTATGCAGCTGCAGGTGTCTTATTTTGTCCCATAAAGTGGCTGGCGCTGTTATAGCTGGTCCTTGTTCTCTGAATATAATCTCTGTGGGTTCATATTTGAACTTGGAACCTGTAGCTGTGTAATTCCTGTGTATGTTTATATTTCTTGATCCCTCTTCCCTCTCCCCACAAATGAAGCAATCGAGCTTTTGATTACAAAGCTGATTTTCATCTGAAGATGGGTCCTGTTGTGTGTGGCTGTTTCCAGTGCTTGTGGAATCGATGTTAAACTTCCCTGTGAAGTGAGTTAGGTCTTTTCTTAGTGATTTGAACACTTGGGGAGAAACACTTGAGAAACTCTGCAGGCCTAGTCCAACTGGTGCACAATTCTCTCCTGCCTTTTCACTTCACATCCATCTGGGGTCTGATCTTGGGTCGCTGGGTTTTTGCAGCTGGAAGCAAGTCATAACTTCTTTGCTTCTGCTTGACAGTATCAAATACTTAATTTTGTTAAATATTTATGCAGAGAGAGAAAATGAGAGAAATGGTGTTGGCTGTGGAAACAAAAGCTTTTACCTTGATATTCTGTTGTTCCCAGTTCGGAAATGCTGCTGACAGCTGACCTTTGGAAAGCCCAGCATCCATGACTGGAAATATTCTTACCTTTTGAAGCAGTTATCATTGCAGTAGAGTCCTTAGGTGTGACTATATGTTAAGGTAATTTGTGAATTCTCGTCAGTCTCACTGGGTTGTGATGAGAAAATGTGAGTAGATTAGAGATAATTAGAGCATGTTTTCATTTTCTGTGGCAGGGTTGGAATTAGGTGATCTCTAAGGTCACTTCCAACCCAAACCATTCGGTGATTCTCTGATTTGGTGGTAGCTTCTCCTGTTCAACTTCCCTGGCTGTGTCCAGTCTGGCAGTACAATGAGCAGTCATGTGTCAGACTACAATTGCATTCCCTTGGTATTATCATTAGCTGAACTAACCTTTCAGCTGGGCACTCTTTGGAAGTGATGTGCAGCAGCTGCCTTTGCCATGGAGGACCTACATCTCCACCAGGTACCTCTGGAGAAGGTTGGAATCCTTGCTGACTGCAGGAGGAGGTTGTGGAGCCGCTTTGCAGGGTGTGCTGCTCAGATGGTTCCTCCTCTTAATTGGTGTTGCTTAATACAGGAAGATGAAGATTCTCTGAAGGACCACTTGTATTTTGATTACCCTGGGCAATGAATTAAAGGTGTGCCATAGTATTTATATAAATACACAGACCCTTATGTGTGCGTGTTTACACACATACTCCACAAAGCAGCATTTTTCTGGTAAGAAGGTAGGCTCCCAGCAGAGCTCTCAGCTCTGTGATGAACCCCAGGGCTAAAGAGCTTATCTGAAATGTGAAAAAACAAAGCTTTCTGACATTCATTTGCTTTGCCTTAGTTATGACTTGCTCTTAACTATATTTCAGATCTGAAATGTCAGTGTGACAGCTGTTCACCTTTGTATGTAATTTATTGGGAAAGGAAAAGAAGGAATTTGCTTGCTATCTGGTGCTCTAGTGCTCACCCAGAGCTGGGTTTTGCCCAGTGCTCACAGACTGCAACTCCCATGCCAAATGCAATAAATATTTCTGTCCTGTAACTACATAGAGGCTCTATAGACCCTTCAGAGATTACTTACAATTTGTGTGTGGTGTATCTAACTTCCAAGGAATGTGCTGGGTTTGGAGCATATAAATCAGCAGTAGTTAACCATATCATCCAAGGGTGTAAATGCTACTCTGATGCTACAATCTTTGGTTTATCCAAGAAAAGAAGCCTTAGCTCAGCTTCAGCTGGTCATTAAACCTTGCCATAGCTCCCTGCTGCCTAAGGGGCAATTTAGTTTTCCATACCCACGCTTTTCCCAGCAGAAATGGGAATAAATAAAGACGAGGGTTGAGGAAGGTGTCTTGAAACAAAAAGGGCTCTTCTTTCTTAGTGCCCTCTGAGGCCTCCCCAGCAGTGATACTTTAAAGGAAGAACTTGACACATGCAGGGCACTTTCAATTGAGAAGTGATTTTTCTGACTTGTGGCACGTTGATTGTTGTAAAAGCCACTGAAAAAGCAGATTCTGGATGTACATACTATTACAGTTCATTAACAAGTATAGAAATCTTTGGTGATACAGTCCTTTTAAAAGACTGAAATGGAACCAGAAAGAACCCAGATTCCCCACCCTCTCCTGTTACCATCTCTAAGTAGGTTCTCAGACTTTTCCAAGGTGATTTCTATTTCCTCATAGCCTTTGTAATGTGTCCTCTGACCTCTTGGGATCAATTTGTTTCAGAGCTCTGTATTTTTGAGTACTGTATAAAAATGAAGTGTTGACAGAACACAAGATGAACATTCACATTAGCAGGTAGGGGCTGGAACTGGATGATCTTAAGGTCCTTTCCAACCCGAACTATTTTATGATTCTATAATTCTATGATTATTTTCTCCCTTGGATTCTGCCTGTGAGGTGGAGGCTTGTCTTTTAAGCTACCTTAAAAATGGATACATTAATGTTCTTGAAGTACTTGGATATTATGAGAGAGGAATAATAATGGAAAGGATCTCATGCAGTCTGTTCTTAAAATAGGATCATTTTAATGAAAGAAAGGGTGTTAGACATGTCTAACCTGTAACTGAGGTGACAGGAGTGGCAGAGCATCCCAAGGAGGCCTATTGCACTGCTTCTAGCATCTTCACCATCAGCGGTTTTCAAGTGTCTGTTCTCAGGCTTGCAGCAGTTCATACATTGCTTACATTGCTTATTTCTGTTATGCTTTTGGACAAGGCTTTTATGTACTTGTCTGTGTTTCTCTTCAGTATTCTCAAGGCTGAGATCTCAGATTCTTAAACCATTCTCATAACCTCTGGATCACCAGTCTGTTCCCTTGGTCATTTCTTCACTGCTTAGAAGCATGATGACCAAAACAGGGCACAGCAGTTGAAGTGCTCATCAATTCCAGCTCAGATGGTGGCTTTTGCCTGTGCCTCAGTATATATGCCTCTTTATAGTCCTCAGGAGGGTGGTTTTTCAGTTTTGCAGCATGCATGTAAATATTCCTACCCCAGTTTAGAAACTGGTGCATCAAGTTACATTGGTTTTAAGTTAATTTAATCGTGCCCATCAGTTTATTTGTAGATCTTGGTTTTGTAATGTGCAGCTATAATAGGTGCATTGTCCTCCATCTTCCAGGCTATAAGTAAAAACACTGTGTACCAGTAAATTCAGGCTGGATCCTTTCTCGTTGTGCTTTAAAGTTTGTAGTGCTTTCTCCCATTAACTCTGTGTTTTTCTTTCAGCTTATGTGTTTCCTACACGCTTATGAAGGTTTATAAGACCTATTTCTATCTTTATGAAATTCTAAATCTCCCTCTATTGCTTTATTTGTGTTTTCATAGAATCATAGAATGGTTAGGGTTGGAAAGGACCTGAAGATCATCTGGTTCCAACCCCTCTGTGTGTGACCTCCTACCCTTTCCTAGAGGGAAGTTGTCTCAGGCTGATCTAAGAAATTCCTTTTGGCTGTTTCTTGTATCCTTGGTTTTTTTCTACCTACTTTAAGAGATATTGTGCCAGAATTTTCCAGTACTTAAGTTAGTGATAAGACCAGATCACACAATCAATAAATAGTTGAGACTGAAAGGGATCTCTCCAAGATTTAATCCAAGCCCATGCCTCTTTCTTTTCCCTTTATAACATTATGGATGACATTCACTTTCTTCCCCCCAGTGTCTCCTCCACCTTGTCCAAGTCTCAGTGACTTTGAGATGATTTCACCCACTCTGAGTGCTTTTGAGTGAAGTTCATGTCAGGTAATCTGCAGATATCTAACACGCTTGAGGGCTGCCTCTTGTTCTTTTCTTACTCCTATTTCCTATTCCTGCCTGTTTGTCAGTGATCTTCATAATAGCTGCCACATAACACATGAAGTCTTCCTTTGTGTAAAGAAGTATTTAGGAGTTTGAAGTTAGTATTTTCTTTTGTTAGCTTTTCTTAATTGAAAGGTGTATCAGTGCTTCCTCCTGATGTGGTCATAAAATGAAGTGCTCTACTCACTGAAGCACATGGTTCCCTGTGGCCAGTGAGACTGAATATGGTCACTTAACTCTTCCTCCACGTATCTAGAGACCTCTGTGTGCACTTTCTTTGTGGAGGACTGCTGGCCTACTGTGTAAGTCTGTAATCTGTTCACATATTGAATTGCTGAATGCCGTCTTGGCCTTTGTATCAGAAAGGATGCAGTAAAACTGGAAGCACTTTGGAGGAAATCATCATGGTGGTTGGGCCAGAAAAGGTGTGGATTGGCTTGAAGATCTTCAGCCTTGGGAAGAGCCCAGTGGGAGAGATATGAGAGAGATGACTTCAAAACTCTGCATGGCCAGGAAAGAACAATGTTTGCTCTTTTGTCACAGGAAGGTGGAAATGTGGAGGTCTCAGATGGCAGGCTTGGGAGGAAGGGAAGGGGCTTGACACTAAGTATGCTGAAAGGAATTTCTGTGTTGATGGCCATAGTCAGGTACTGAGAAGACTTTTACTCTTACTTCACCTGGCTGCAGTTGTGTTAGTTAGCAGGCACCATCACTACTTGGCAACCACAGTTTTAGTCCAGCTGGAAAGCCAAGCCTCGAGACATCCCAGTCACCTTGTTACGTTGATACTTGTTTATGCTGTAATGCTCTGTGGGTAAGTGTTCCATAAGGCATTTACAAGGCATGTGGACTTTCTAAGTAGACAGAAGTGATCCAGCTTTATTCCAAAAAGGGAAAATGCTGGTGAGATTATAGCTGTTAACATCCAGGTGGGAAATGCCTGTAAACATCAGCTGCTGTGTTCAGCAATCCATCCAACAGCTCTGCATAATCTTCAGCTTAAAGTAGCTGCATTCTTGTAGCTTCTCTATTAAGAAGCAGAGGCATTTACTTTTCTCCTACAGTGGTGACTTCTTTTAAAGATAGGTTTTTTTGGTCGATCCTCTTATCAGAATCCCCTTTTCTGTGAGTCCTGATTTTGTTTGTGTAGCCAAAGGCATGCTGTTGGGAGCTTCTCTAAAGCTGATTTATTTTCATTTTTATCAGATTCCATCAGAAATTGATAAATGTCCTGCCATTGTCATAAATCTAGTTATTATTTCCTTATATATTAAACTTCTCACAGCCAAACCAAGTGTGCTGAGAAAGCTATAGGAGGACCTTACTGACTTGGTTGTCTTCTCTTTGCAGTGACAAACGATTTGATAGATCAAGAAACTGGCTATTAAGAGTCCTTTTAAAATAAACCCTTCTGGTTTAGGTGTAGCCTTTGCCCTGTCTCAGCTTTGAATTAAAAACACAAACAAGTGAACTTGAGTCTTGCTACTTGTCGGTAGCACATAAATCCAACAGGAAGATTAACTGGAGGCTGGAGTAGTTCTGGGTTTACAGGATGAGAGGAGGGGAAAATCCCAGTCAGCTATATTTTTGGGGAAATTTTGCCTGTGTGGCAGGTGAAGTCTGGGAACCCTGATCTGACTCAAACCTGCTTGAAGATGAATGTGCAAAGATAAGCATCTCTCCCTGATGTGTGCAGAATCAGTACTTCACATCCCTGCAGTTTCCCCAATAGGTTCATCTCAATGATACAATCACACCAGAATGCTTTGATTTTAATTAAAAGGGGAATTACACTCCCAAGGAGAAAATCCCTGATATACTTAAACATTCTTCTGATCTCTCAGAAGTGACTAGTGAGAGCTGAACAAATAAACTTTGTCTTTGGGTAAGTGATGTTCTGGTTCAAAATAGCATTTGACTTCTCTTGGTAATACAAGTAACTTTCCCATTCTTGCCAGGTTTTATGATTTTTCTGTAATGTTTTGTACAGAATGTTTCCCATGTTGGTATATTTTAGTTGCTGTTAACATATTTATTCAGCCTCTAATGGTATGTCATTAAACTTCTTCATTAAGTATCGCGTTACAGGAATGACCTTTGATTTGGAGGCCTACAGGTAAGCTGAAGGAGTTAGAGATGTCTGCACTGCTAATCATTTGTGTTTAAAAGATTCTCATAATAGTATTGACATTTGGGCTGCATTGGTGAAAACAGCAAAGGGGAGATAAACTTAATCAAAATTCCTTTGTGGTGCCCAGGATCCCACTGTGATCTGAGACATCACATTTGTAGTTTGTCATCACCTGCCTATTTTAACAAAGTCCTGCTTGTGTTCAAAACTTACTTAGGCAGGTGAACACAGCTCTGGAGGGAAATCTCTACTGCAGTGGCTAGTGGCAATTTTATTGGAAGAGGACCTAATTGCCTTGGTTTCAGAAATGTTCTTCCACCCAGCTAAGACTCAGCTCTCAGTGTTGCTCATTCAGTGGCAACCAAGTCATGGAGCAGATGGTCAGTAATGTCCTTGATGTTCAGATGTGGGGGAACTAAAGCCTGAGTGTGATATACCCAGCATTGGCTGAGCTTGTCTGGTATATATATTTGATATATATATTTGATAGCTATTCAGTTGTCTCTGGGTACCTGCTGTGCCCCAGAGCTGATATATGTGCTCTGGAGGGGTGAATAGCAAATGGCATTAGAGTATAGCTGAGGGCTTGGGCAGGCAGCTGAAGCAGTAGCCAGGCTTTGACCAGCCTTTCTTTTTCTTCCTCCAACAGCTTCTGTCCTTTATTAGGTAAGAGATGATGCTTTCTCATAAGCAGGTTTGAATAGGAAGAGGGTGAAAATTCTAAGAGGCTTTCTAAGCAAGTTTAGCCAAAGGCCAGGGTGCTCCAGCTGGAACTGCTGCTTTGCCTTTTGCTTTGTCTATGCTCCCAGTGTGGGACATGAGACAGCCCTTTGTGAAAGCTATGTTAGCTTGGGTAGAGGAAGGGAATATTGGAGCTTTTCAAGAAGTTTTAGTTTTTGGGGCTGTAGGTACCTCCTAGAAGAGAGATTGTGGATTGCAGGAGAGCTAGGGAAAAAAAAAGTAGGACCAGACTGTTCTTTGTGTTCTTTGAAAGCATACTAGAGAAAACTAATCCTCCACAGCACAATTTCCCTGCCTCTCTATGGATGCTCCCAGGCCTGTTTGCATACATGTGTCCTGACTTGCCAGTAGCCTTTTGATAGCCTCTCTGGTTGAACACAGCAGAGCTGTCTGAGCATCAGTTTGCTTGGGATTTCCCTTCAAAGCATCACTCATCATTGAAATCCTGCTTTGTGCTGTTTGGCTACAGAGGTGATCATGTTCCCTCATGAAACACGTTAACAATACCTTTCGTGACATTGATTTGACAGGAAGAGCTTTTAATTTATCTTCGCCTCAGTCGTTCCTGTGCAAAATTCATCTTTACTGACAGTCTATGGTGTTTATGTACTTGACTCGTAGATGCCTGAATGTTGACTAAGGAATTCTTAGCTGAAGCTCTTGAATTTTATCTTTTGTAGTAAATTTTTTACCTGCAGAGAAGCCCAGAAAAACCCTTCAGCTTTATTCCTGTGCTTATTCAATGCAGCACTAGTGCTCTGTGGGACTTTGGTAGGGATCAGACCCTCCTCAAAGCAAATATACTCCTGAATCTTCATGCCAGTGTACGGACAACCTGAAAGAGAAAATAAGCAGTGGATGTGGGTAATAGAAATTGTTGTGTGTTGAGTGGTTATTGAGATTGAAGTTAAGTCTTTGTCACCATGATATTCAGGAGAAAATGAAATCACATTTGAATATAGGTAAGTTAATACAAGATTAAAGTACTTGTTCTTTAAAGGCAGAAGGTTGCTGTGAGGTCTGTGTAGTCGTGAGGACTGTTGTGTGGGGTGAACTTACCACATAGCTGAGACAAGCCAGAAACCAGAAGGGAAGTCATTCTATGTGGGTGACAAATAACTCCCTGTGCCCAAGCTTGCTGAACTTTTGATGATGGTAGAAACTGAACTTGGTTCCTCTAAGGCTGAGCTGTGTGCCATCAGTCTGCTACTTTGTTGGGCTTTGCTTTTAATGCGTGTCTTAAACGCTGCAGGACTCTTGTTGGATGCTTTGCATCCTTAACAAAGTCAGACTGCAAGAATATGGTGTAAAATGAATGCATTGTGAATGTCATCTACAGCATGAAACAGTTTCTACTGATTAAGGTCTTGCTTTTTACCTCAGACAGTTAATACCTCGAGATTTCTAAGGTTTAGGTAAATGTTCTTGAAACAAAATAGATGGGGTTTTATCTTCAAATAGGTTCTTCTGTTTCCCTAGAGGAGAGAATTTAAATGCCAGTGCTCCTGCAGAGTGTTCAAAGCCCTCTTACCTGAGTGAATGTTTCAGGTCTTCCTGGTTACAGGTCAAGCTTTTGGGGCCGATAGTTCTAGTGGTTCTTAGAAGCCTTTTTGTTTTCTCGGTATTTCTCCTATGAACTTGCAGTTATAACTAGGTGTATTGTAGGAAACTCATCAAAGCCCAATACAGGGGTAAAAAATTAGGCCATTATTAAATGACACTTCTTGTTTTCTCTTTCAAGAATCAGATTAATGTGTTTGATCCATGTCTGCACTGGGAGCTCACAGTCTGTTGAGTAACTTTGAGGGTCTCATGCTTTGTTTTCTTGACACATGTGGAAATTAAACTCTGTTGGAGCTCTTCGGTGAAGAAAGGCTTCCTTTGTAGGCAGTTTATAGGCACTTCTTCCTCTGGAAGAGACAAACCAATCAAGTGCAGTACCTGCCTGTCCTAAATGGCTAGTACCTCTTGGCTTGACGTTCAGGGCATGTGGTGATATAAAAGAAGTGTGTGCAGCCCCTCAGCATCCCTAGAGTTGGGTTTTGTTGAACTGAAAGGTTATGCACATATTTACTAAGTGGTCTCTGTTGCTTTGGGTTCCTAACCAGAAGTTACAATTCAGGCTTTCAGTCCTTAGCTGTTAACTTTGTGTTTCTAATGCATGCAAGAGCATTTGTGTTCTTCTACGGGTTATTTTTCCTGGCCCTTGCCACATCATTGGAATGATTCTGACCCAGCTTGGCAATTCTGTGTTTGAATTTCACTGATAGAGGCACTGAGTAGAGCTAAGACTAATGTACGTTGCAGCCTGATACCTGTAATAGCACTACTGTAAGCAGCGATTCCCTCTTCCCTATACTGCTCTTTCCATCAAAAGCCTGCTTTCTAAACATGTTCTCTCTTGTTCTAGGCTGCAAGCATGTGAAAGGCATCCTCTTGTATGGACCTCCAGGCTGTGGTAAAACACTTATGGCGAGACAGATTGGCAAGATGCTGAATGCCAGAGAACCAAAGGTGGTCAATGGTCCAGAAATCCTCAATAAATATGTGGGCGAGTCCGAGGCCAACATCCGCAAGCTGTTTGCTGATGCAGAAGAAGAACAAAGAAGGGTAATGCAAACATAGATAAATGGCATGGTCAGGATGAATGTGCCTAAAGAATGGCCGGAAAAGAGGTTTATAATCAGAAAATTACTGCTTGCATTAAAAGCCTGAGTCACTCGTTAGCTTGTGATTATAGTTATTCCCTGCAAGTCAGGGAATATTAGTGTTTTACAGATGGACACGCTGGCCGCTGGAAAAACTATCTTGGAACCTGACAGGGTAGCTGGTTTTCTAGCCAGCTATGCTGAGGATGGACAGTTAGCTTCAATTCCATGCAGGGTTATTTTCAAGTAATACAGTAGGGTCCATCATGCTTTGGTTTGTAATATGGGGTGTCACCTGCTCAAAAAGTGGTGAAAATTGGGATTGCACAAATTTTGCTCTTTTGCTTTCTCTTTGTTTTGTTGGAGGAGACATAATCTAGTTGGATTTTTTGCTACTAAATTCAGGTGGCACATATCTTAGGCTGAATTTCAAATAAGCTTTCATGGTTCCAGTTTTTGGGTTACTTATAGGTGTATTATAAGCCTTAAAATGCTGTACCCGATATGTCTTTATTTTTCCTCAGCAGAACACTAATGAATAGGATAGTGTCTCAAAACCAGAGAGATCTTTTAAATTGGAAGTGGAGATGAAGATACTGTTTTTCCCAAGCTTGTTTTTTTCTTATCCATTACTTCAATCAGCTGTCAAAAGCCCCATCTTTAGTTTAAGGGTGTAAATACTTATTTCAAGTGTGCTATAGTAACTTTTCTGCTGTGGATCAATTCATCTTGATAGATCTTTCTGATAAAGAAAATACAATGTCAGGCAAGTCACAGTTGAATACAGGGAGGGCTTTTCAGAAGACATTAGCAAAGGACATTGTATCCCTTAATTTTATTTGTACCTAAGAAGGCTGCAGGTTTTGACAGTGGCTTGAAATAACTTCATTTTCTGCTGCAGAAGATTTATTAATCAGTAAGTCAGCTTTGCATGGTAACCCATCGCAATGGAAAGTCTCCTCTCTGCTTAATGCAGTCTAACTGAAAGCTGTGAGCTGCTTTTCCTTTGCAATAACACACCTGTTAAAATAGGCTTTATAATGGCTGGAGGGAATGGTCCTGATGACAAGTTGCAAGATTAAAAAGGTCTCGAAAAGGTTGGTATTGTAATGACTTGTGTCTGGGGCACATTGCCAGGGACAGCACATTTACCCAGCGTTAATATGGTTTCCACTGGCCACAAAAGATGTTTGAGAGGTGGGACTTGAAGGGAAGAAGCTTCATAATACAGTCACAAAAAGTATCCTGTTCTCTTACCAGCTGCAACTGCTTCACCTTTGAGTGAACCTGGAAATAAGCAGTTCTGTTGCTGATTGGCACCGAACAAATGGGCTCCTTAAAAATGTCCAGAACAAAGCTACTCTGGCTACTAACTTTAGTGCAACCAGGAGTATTTCCCACACTGGGTGCATGCCTCCACAGATGTGCTTCGTTCTCCATCTCCGTTTTGGATGGCTTTTCCAGACACTCAGTACTGTGACCCTATGTCTGAGCTGTGTGTTCCAGCTTTGGGCTTGTGCTTTTCCCATTCAGCCTAGTCCTCTTCCTTGGATGTCAGCTGTGAAGCCATATGTTTGGGCAAAGCCTACTACCCATCCCATTTTGGAGGATGGCACGGTGTTATTCTGGGAAGGGGTCACACATAACATGATACTAAAAGCCCTCAGAGGTATCAGTGTTCTGTATCTGTGAGGCTGAGCTTGTTGTGAGGTTACTGTTTTGTTTGGATGGCTTTCAGTGATGACATGTGGCATTCCTGACATGTTTTTCTCTCTACTAGCTTGGAGCAAACAGCGGTGTGCATATCATCATTTTTGATGAGATTGATGCAATCTGCAAGCAGAGAGGAAGCATGGCGGGGAGCACTGGAGTTCATGATACTGTTGTAAACCAGTTGCTGTCTAAAATTGATGGCGTAGAGCAGCTCAATAACATCCTAGTGATTGGTATGATGGTGCTTACTTTTCTCTGTTATGATGTTCTGGTTGAAAACTGCTGGTACTTTCCTCATTGCAGGTCAACTAAGTTATCATTAGCGGTATTAGGTCTGTTTGGACTAATCCAAACTGAATGTCTGCTATTTGCCAAGCATCAGGAGCAGATTTAAAGGGAGATAGCATTCAAATTGGCTGATATTGCTGCTTTCAAAAACTTCCTTCTTTTGCTTTTGATAACAAGTGATTCATAGTCTATGAAAACTTGCAAGGAATTATATGTATTGGCATATGAAGGACTGGGGCTTCTCTAGTTGTGTTGTCTAGTTGACCTGGTGCCAGGATCCCTGCAGATACTGTCACAAGTACAGGCTTGATTCCTATTGACTCTACTTCAGGGCGTGACTTTTCCTGTATTTCTGAAGATGGGGATGTTTTGCCTGTTTACTTGAGATTCTTTGGGGTATCTTCTTAACTCTGTGTTCAGGAGTTGGAGACCCACTTGGTAAGCTCAAATAACACTGATTTTGGTTTTTAACTTTGAATTTAGGAATGACCAACAGACCTGACCTGATTGATGAGGCTCTGCTGAGACCAGGGAGGCTGGAGGTGAAAATGGAGATTGGTAAGCAAGTTGGCATAGTGCAATGCATAAGCTTACCTATACTTAATAATAAAGCAAATATTTATCATAATGTGAACAGTTAACCAGCATGGCAGAGGTGCTAAATATTACAGGTTTAGTACCTGCATCTTTAGTTGGCAAAACTAAGCAAGGCATCAGAATAAATGATGAGATGATACGGACTGACCACTGCTGGGGACTATGGACATTTTAAAATGTCTTTTCACATACCCTCAGCACAAATAGTAATCAGTGCAAATTATCAGACCATTGGACCCACCAAGATGCATCCCAGGATGATGTAGTCACTGAGCTGCTATCCACTGTATTTGAAAAGTCATAGCAGGAAAGCAGAGTCCACAGGCTGGAGAAAAGGGGATGTCGCACCTGCTTGATGAAAGAGGAGTAAGGTGCCTCCTAGGAACTCCTGACCAGTTAGCCTTACCTCAGTGCCCAGCAGGATCGCAGAGCATCCTCCTGGAAGATATGCTGAAACATATGGAGGACTGGGAGGTCATTAGAGACTGCAGACATGGCTTTACAAAGGGCAAATTGTGCTTGACTAATCTAGTGGAGTAACTGTGTTGGTGGGTAAATGATGAGCTACAGATGTAATTTACCTTGACATCTGTGAGGCCTTTGATAAGGTCCCCCACAGCATTATTACCCCTGAATGAGAGAAATTGGAGTTTGATGGATGAAGTGTTAGATGAGGAATTGGCTGGATGCCATGTCCAAAGAGTTGTAGTCGATGGCTCAGTGGCAGGGCAATTCCCAACATCAGGACAGCCTGGAGGCTAGATGAATAGATTGATGACAGCCCTGTGGAGAAAGATTTTGGGATACTGGGGCTTGAAAAATTGGACAGGAAGCAGCACTGTGCACTTACAGTTCAGAAAGCCAATTGTACTCAGGGCTGCATGCAAAGCAGTGTGTCCAGCAGGTCGAAGGAGGTGATTCTGCAATTAGCGTAATTGAATGTTCTCAAACAAAAAGCGCTGTCAAATACTCTGCTTGTAAGAGTGAATTGCTCACGGTGAGAAAGAGCCTCTGGAAGCCAGACTGTTGAGGAGCGGGAAGGGCTTTGCTGCAGTTGCTGTGCTGAGGTGCTGATTGACATGTGTTGTGTTTAAAATCTCAGGCTTGCCAGATGAGAAGGGTCGGTTTCAGATTCTTCATATCCACACGGTTCGGATGCGGGAGCACCAGCTGCTGGCTGAAGATGTGGACATTGCAGAGCTGGCAGTGGAGACTAAAAACTTCAGTGGTGCTGAATTGGAAGGGTTGGTTCGAGCCGCTCAGTCTACAGCTATGAACAGACACATTAAGGTCAGTCCTTTCGTCTCTCACTGGGACAGAAAAGGGGAAAATAATTATGGTTGGAATCTTTTCTTGAGTGTTTACTTCCAAATGGTATCTCAGCCTACCTTAGGAGAGGGAATTCATACAGATGCTAACATTTCATTGTGCTTCTACATGGTTCTGAATTACCTCTTTCATCTAAGCCCCTTTCATTGAGCCACTTGACCTCCAAGAAGCTCTTGCATAGCTAAGTGGGGATGGAAGGTGATTGTCAATGTGTTTTGATAAAAACTGAAAGTAGAGTCTTGAGCTCAGTGATATGGATTGGACCTAGGAGTCAAGAGGTGGAAGTGAGAACCGCCAGTCATATAGGAAAGATCCATGCTGGAGCCTGTCTTCCATTTCAAATCAGTATTCACTTGATGATCATCCATAAGAGACTTATAATATTCACAGCTCCTTCCATTCCAGAGGAACATTGCCTTGCTTCCCGGTGCTTGCTGATTATCTGAGGTCAGTGTATCTTTAACTAGAAAGCAGTTAAGGACCATGAAATGTCAGGTTATATTAATCCAGATGCAAACCACAGTATTTGATGGTGTTGAAATATGAGATGATTAGTTTGTGAAGGCGGCTGAAGGGCACAGCCGCTTTGCTCTAGTGGCCAAGAACTGGGGTTACTGCAGGGAAAAGCCTTTGACAGCAATTCCACAGCACTGGTCTAGGATTTTTAACTGAAAAGTCTGTCCAAACTTGAATATAAGAGAAGCACATCATGCTTTTATTTAATTGAGAGAAATCGTTTGGTTACTTAGACATTTGTGTCTCTTGGGAGCATTCTCTTAAGGAAAAGTGGCTCTTTCTGCTCATTTTTCTTGTATAGCCATAATACTTGAAAAGTTTCTGTCTCCTGTAGCAAAACCCCACAAGCACCAACAGTTTCTCATTTTCTTGTGTTCTGTCTCAAAACAAAAATAAAAATCAGCCCTTCTCAGGCAAAACATTTTCCTGAATAAATTAGTTTTACTTATAGCTGCTGTTTTTTCAAGTGCTTGAGTTTTGTGTGGCTTCGGGGACCGTAAGTATTTTGATATATTCCCTGTTGTACCAGAATGTGACAGTGGAAGCAGAGAAAATGGCAACGCATAAATGTAAAAGTGCGGTCCCCTCCTTTATGTTGGTATGTGATTGACATCTTTATGGATGTGGGTATATTCCGAATGGGAAGTGGCCACACTTTGGTTTTCTTTTCAAACACTTGGATGTAGTATTTTTGGCTAACCTGATTGTTTGTTCTGAAGCTGTCTTCAGGCTTATGAACCACTAAAAAGCCAGAAATACACCAAAGTGTTTTATTCTCTCCTACAAGTACTGCAAAATTTCAAATCTTCATCAAAGGCCTGACCTAGTTTTCAGCAGCAAGAGCACAAATTGAAAATCAAGGGATATTATTCTTCTAAATCATTTAAACTCTGCTGATAACCTCTCAAAGCATGTGTGTGTGTGTCTAACTCATTTAAGGCTAGGAAAGAAAGACACCAAACACCCCCATTCCCAGCCCCCTGGTTTTTAAGTGTACAAACAACTTCAACAATATATTAATAATGTTTCAAGTACCTTCACTTCCATCTGCAAGGTAGACTAGTGATCAGCCTGTACTAGAGAGCCACTTGGTTGGTATGTTTGGCATCCTGTGTTGCTGCTTGGTGGGTGCTTTTGGGAGAAGGGACTCTCATTTCAGCCATCCTTTGGTTAATGTTATTTCTTTGGCACAGTGTTGCTGGCCAGTGTGGGTTCCTGAGGTTGCTGTCTAGAGGCTGAATTTGCTACTCTACAAGACAAGCATAATGTGATTATTTTTATTCCTGTTTTTTTCCTGCCTGTGCTCAAGTGGACTCCCTGTTCTTGTAGAGCATAGAATCAGAATAGTTTGTGTTGGAAAGGACTTTAAGATCACCCAGTTCCAGCCCCACTGCCATGAGCAGGGATGCCTCACACTAGACTGTGTTGCCCAAGATTATGTCCAGCCTGGCCTTGAACACAGCCAGGAATGGAACATTCAGAGGTTGTCTCTGAGACACATCTGTAAGGGTTAAAGATATTTTACTCATCCATTACCTTGGTCTTAGGCAAAGATGATACAAGTTGTGTCCAAGAACCCCCTTGAAATTCCCTATTTCTGAACTATCAGATCATGTAGGGCTGTTCAGTTCTCGGGTAGAAGCAGGTGGTGTTCTACAGACTCGTGTAACTTTCAATGAAAATCATACTTGTTTTGAAATCTGGAGAAATTAGTTATGGTGGAACATCTGCTATGGTACCCGGTGACACATCTCCAACTGGCTTTAAAGGCTGCAGGTGTCAGAATAAAGTTTGCAGCTTTAAAGGCTGCTCTCAAGTTGTTTTCAGGAATTAAAAACCTCTTCTGGCTCTAGTGTGAGCAGCTTTGGGTCACCTCCTTGTTGGTACCTTTAGTTGAGAAATGGCTGACAAGAGAAGGTCATGGTAGTGCTGTCTCTACTCTGTGTGTTTGCTTCCAGTCTTTAGCTTTTAAATGTTGCTGGATGGTTTGGGAATGGCAGAAGGGGGAAAAGGTGCTGCTTTTCATTTGGAAAGGAGTGCAGTGTGAGCCAAGTTAACTGCAGCCTATTTATTCCAAGTAGTACTGATAGCA